>PVKC010031083.1:0-14654 GCA_004027635.1 Crocidura indochinensis
AAAAAAAAGCTTGAGAATCCTACAATTCTCTTTACTGTCTAACCAAAGGTCTGGAAGTCAGCAGCAGCAGTCCACCAATGAGAGGCCATGGTGAAGATTTTAACATGGGTTACCAGATATAATAGAAATGCAATGTTCTGGGGCCGTAGAGATAGCATGGAGGCAAGGCATTTGCCTTTCATGCAGAAGGTCAGTGGTTCGAATCCCAGCATCCCATATGGTCACCCGAGCCTGACAGGAGCGATTTCTGAGCACAGAGCCAGGAGTAATCCCTGAGTGCTGCCAAGTGTGACCCCAAAACCAAAAAAGAAAGAAAGAAAAAAAGAAAAGAAATGCAATGATCCGAAGCTGCCTTCCTTATAGATACATGTAAGGAGTTGCTCTCATTAGGAGAATTCAAACGCAAGTGAAACAAGTCTGAGAATTACTACTATGCCCTTAGGGTTTTAGCTCCTTAAAGGTGGATTTATGATTCCACCTGGGTTTATAAGTTTCCAAATAACTTTCTCTGCTTTCCTCTTTTTTCCACTTCTCTTATATGCTGTTACCACTCAAAAGCTACAGTGGACCTTAAAGGAAAGCAGAGCCTACTGGCAGGACAGCCTGCTGGAGAGAGTTTGCAGGGCAACCTTGGTCAGCTTTCTGGAGATGCACCAATCACAGGAAGATGGCTGGCCTCATTTAGATGAGGTTTCACTCCAAACACTTGCTGGTGAGCAGCAATTTTCATTAGAAAATCCTTGATTCAGTCCCCCAAAGCTACTGAAGTAATGATGCAACTAATAGTATTCACAAAACAGAGGATTTCAAAAGGTAAAACAAACAAACCAATCAAAAAAAAACAAAAAACAAAAAACAAAAAACCAAGACATATCAGCCAACATTAGAAGTTAAACTAAATCTGGATGTGCAGATGCTTTATTCCATATCTCATCTATCCTAACAATTCCAGGAGCTCAAAATGAACCAACCACAGTTCACATGTATGATTTGTGACAGACGGTCTTAAAATAGGAAGAAAATTAAAATATGACTTAAGTAAGAATGATCACTCCAAGTTAAGCTAGAGGCAAAGAGATGATCACTCCAGCACATCCTGGATCTACAAAGCCAGCCCGGGTGCACCACCACCAATGCTCAACAATGACAAGGCAATGAGGACCAGGAAGAAGTGGAACCAGCCTAAACACTAAATACCTTCTCAGCAAAAATTCCAGCTAAGAAACTGGGCTAATACACCACCTACAAGACTTACACAGAAAGTTAAAGGAGTAATGCTGTTCGGCAATTTTCAATGGTTCCTTAGCAGACTCCTCCTAGTTATCCATCTCCTTGTTCCCCACATATCATGTTTAGTTGGCCTGGGAAATCATGTCCAGAGATTCCATGTGCCTCAAACAATCTGAAGGCCTCCACATTATAACATTCCGTCCAACTCACAGAATTTCTGAAATCCACATGAGTATAAGGAAGAGTTAAACACATAGTATGTGCATGTCTCAGGGCAGCCCCGAGAAAAGACGGTCATATCAGAAGTAGGAAATGCCATCACTCATCTCAACCTCTCTCATCTCAATTTCTCTCTCTCTCTTCGGTATATAGGAATTACAGTCTGTAAACACACAGTAGATTAGAGATAAGAGGAAAGTAGGAGGTAGGGGAAAATCAAAGGTCAGGTAGGTGTGTGTGTGTGTGTGTGTGTGTGTGTGTGTGTGTCCTTGCTGATGACCTGTGTGTGTGTGTGTGTGTGTGTCCTTGCTGATGACCTGAGAGGCAGGGGACACATGAGAGGCAGAGGAAGAACAGAAGAGATTGTGTGTGTGTGTGTGGGGGGGGTGGGTGTGTGTGTGATTGCTGATGACCTGGAGAGTCAGGGGGAGAACAGATAATGCTAAAACCCTTTTTCTCCTATCTTAGATATAGATAGATAGATAACAAGAGATATTGATATTATAACTGATAAAGAGATGAAAAGAGAAAAAGACAAAACTAGATTGAGTATAGAAAAGTGTATGGTAGGAGACAATGGACAGGTAGAGACCTGAAGATCTAAGGAGGTAAGGTGGAGGGAACAGGAGACAAGGAGAGTGGAACTAGAATGGGGTATCATTAACAAAGGTAAGGAGGGGAGAGATAATTTAGAGGGGTAGGAAGAAGAGAGGTGAAGAGGGAAAAAGAGAGACCTAGAGAAAATGAGTAACATTTAAAGCAAAACAAAAAGACAATCAAGAACATAAGGAGCACCATAAAAACAACTTCATGGCTTAAAGCACATGCCCAGCAATTGCAAGGCCCTGAGTTCAAATCCTGATGTTGTTGGCAAATGGTGAGTGGGGCAATCCTGAAAGTCCTGCTAAAGTGCCCCTACGGAGCAAGAGCCCAGCAGAAGGCTCCAGGGTTCAGGCAGCTAGCAGGGGCCAATGATTGGGATCCTGGCGATGCTAACTGCCTGACAGCCCAGGGACCCTCAGCAAGGAAAAATTTTGAAAATAAACACAAGAAGCTGTCCAGTATGGCCTGTTCTCTCTTGCCTCCCTGAAAGGTCATAGCAGAGCTCTTCTCTTACTCCTGCTTTTGTGTGCAACAGCCCTCAAAGCATTCACAATTCCTCCATAGCAACAGACTCTGGGCTAGTTCCTTCCACACAACCAGCTGAGCTACCTGGGAGTGGAAAACAGCCACTAGGAGTGCTTATACCTGGCAGGAAAAGAAACCAGGCTTCTGCCAGTTCACGTCTGGTCAGACACACCCCAACATAGAGAAAGCACCCTGCAGCCTTCCACCACATAGTCAACTGCACAGCTGTGGATGTCCTAGTGCCTGCTGCCTTCCCTAGCTGGCTCCCTGCCAGCCTGGAGAACTCACCCTCTACTCTGTTACCAGCTGGGACTGATGTCCCAGCCTTTTTTTTTTTTTTCTTTTCTGTTTTCAGTTCACACCCAATAATGCTCAGGGGTTATTCCTGACTCTGTGCTCAAAAATCACTCTTGGCGGATCACTCCAGGGGACCATATAGGATACTGGGATCAAACCCAAATCAGCTGAATGCAAGGCAAGCACCTTCCCCACTGTACTATCTTTCTGGCCCTCGTCCCAACATTCTTTTAAACCCACCATGAGCCAAATTTGCCCGCTACTGCCTACACATATAATAAAACCTTGGCAGCCTGGTGGTTGCTGGACTCTGGTAACCTTGAACCCTGGGACTTCAATGAACTACTAGACATACAGGCTCTGAATACTCACTTTTAAACCACCAGTTTAAACCACCAGGATGGCATGAATACATACCTCTGACCAACACCCAGGCCTGCATGAAGCACAAATCATAATGAAGAGAGTAGTGAACTTTTTTTTTTTTTTTTTTTTTTTGGTTTTTGGTTTTTGGGTCCCACCCGGCAGTGCTCAGGGGTTACTCCTGGCTCCATGCTCAGAAATTGCTCCTGTCAGGCACAGGGGACCATATGGGGCACCGGGATTCGAACCGATGACCTTTTGCATGAAAGGCAAACGTCTTACCTCCATGCTATCTCCCGGACTCCAGTAGTGAACTTTTTTAGCCAGAAAAGAATTAAGTGCAACAGAATTATGCAAGCTACCTGAAGAAGACTTTAAGATGCTGATAATACTCTAAATAATGTAATCATATCCTAGATAATAATATCCTAAAATGAGAATGCCAATGAAAGAGAATTTCAACAGAGTTAAAATGAAGGGAAAGTGCCAAAAGAATCATAGAGCTAAAGGATACAAAGGCTGTGGCACTCCATTATTGGTATTGTACCTGTCTTTCGAAAGTGAGGTGGTCTGTTTTATCTTTAAAAACGTAGTCCCACAAGCAAAGTGCAATACTGATATCAGTGCTGTTTGTGATCTCTAGTGCCACACAAACTGCAATAAGGTGTATATTGGTACTACAACTAAAGTATGTGTCATCCAACAAGCATCATAACTAAACATGTGTGCAATATCAGTCAGCATGTGAAATCAAGACTAGAGCGTACAATCTTTGAAGAGTGGCCTAAGGTATGCAAAACTTCAAGCAAATAAGCACGTGACCCCTATGAAGCATCACAACAAAATGAAAAAAAACATAAACAGAAAACCAACAAAAGAATAAAATGTTAAAAACAAAAAATAATGTAATAATGTATTATTATAGTCTACATACGCATTACATAAAACAAGAATACAAGAATTTCTCTGTCATATTTGCATGACAGAGGTTCCAGGAGGAGGAGGTAGAGAAAGGGGCAGAATTATTCATTGAAGAAACAATAGTCAAGAACTTTCCCAAGCAGAGAAAGTAGTTTAAAAGTGTTTCAAATAACATAACCCACAGATGTATATAAGATGTAATATAATTAAAATGGCAAAAAATCAAAGATAGAGAATAGAATATATCTAAATAGAATAAATATATATAAAGCTATAAAACCAAAGAATCATATAAAAGGGACTCAAAAAGTTATCAGCAGATTGCTCCATACAAATGCTACAGGTCATAAAGGGAATAGCATGCTGTTTATAGAAAGGTTGAGAGAAAAAAAGACATCCAACCAAGAATATTTTATCCATTCAAGTTATCATTTGAGTTTTTCAGGTATTGATCAAATGAAGCCATCACCACTAAACCAGCTTTCCAAGAAAGAGTTAAGGAAAATAAACTACTTGGAAGTAGTAAGTTACCTAAAGAACAAAAATGGGGTGAAGAGAGCAATAATCAGTACTCTTTTCAAGTTTAATAATGTTTAATGACTCTCCCCTTTTAGCCTCCATTCAATTTAGAGAATTTAAATTTCAAGTATTGTATTTTTCTGTTCTAAATTGTATTTGGTTCTCATAGAACATTTTACTTCTTTGTTCAGGCTGATCTATTTTCATTTAGTTTTAGCATTTTCTTATTCCATACTGAATGTAGTTATAATAGATGTTTATTATTTAGCTCAATTCAATTCAATTTGGCTCCAATCCGGTTGGCCTATATTGATTTTCTTTTCTTTTAAGAATGGGTCAGACTGTCCTAATTCCTCTTTTGTTGAATAATTTTGGATTGTAGCCCAGATATTTTATATGCTATACTGAGTCGCTGGATTCATTTTATTTCTCTGTGGGAAATTAGAGAGATATTACCTGTTTTTCCATGATGACATTTTAGAGTATTCTCTTTATAATATTATTTTTATTGAAATTTAAGATTTTTACCCTTTTATGTGATAGTCCATACCTTTTTCATAAAAGATTTCATTGTCCATTTCAATCTACTCCCTTGGTAGAAATACCTAGATTATGAAATGTGGTTTTCGCTCTATGGTTCTATGATATACTATTTAATGGAATTCAGTTTCAAAGACTGTAGAAAAGCTAAGCAGTGTATATAATATTCTTAATATAGTTTATGTTATGTTAAGCCATTATTTAATAAACATAAGTTTAGTATCATAGTGGACTAAGTTGCCAGTTTTAAAATTCCAAGAACTTATTATGGACTACAAACAAATAAAATATCAAACAAATAGAATGAACTGCTTATTAAATAAAATATAAAATTGTATTTATTAAATAAAATGTAACTTTATTTAATAAATATATCAGATCATATTTGCATGCCAAGAAAATTTGACTTATATTTTTATTCCACATAAAGTTCACTGACAAAATGTAAGACAAAAGAACCATTCTGGATTTTAGGGATATTTCCTAAATAATCTTAATAGTGGAATTACTCTGGGTAGCAAAACTTCCTTAACAAATATTCATTACTTGAAAAAAAAATAATCTGTACTGCAATGAGGCTTAATCTCCTTTTTCTAATGATTTGGCTATCCTAACCTGAGGTTTTTCTCACCAGACAAAACAAAGGGAAGTTATTTAATATTAACCAGATCAGGGAAAGAAAGGGTTTCTGCATTTTACTAACATTTACTAGAGAACAAAAATCTAATGTAAGATGCATCAAATGAGGTTCAAATCTCGGGAGAGCAGATCCAGACAGCATGTTGATGCCATGGAGCTCAGAGTGGGAAAAGCCATTTCCATTACAAACATGTTATAATCCAAAACTGTAGCATGTAGAATACATAATGAATAATTAAGTTACTGTCCCCTCTCTGATTTCAGAAAAAGAATTTTTAATTGTATTGTACTTTGACATTTTATTGTTCATATGAAGATAGGTGGAAGCTAGGCCACTGGCAATGCTGACCACTTTGGAATAAATATAAAGGATTCTCTTATTCCAAATCTTTTTTTATGCCTTTATCTGAATTTCAATTTTTTTTCATTGTATTGCTATAACTACTTTTTAGCTCAAAAGCCTTGTCCGAGTCATAGAATCATACATAGCAGAATAGAAAGAATAAAATGACACTGAAAATAACCAAATTCATATCCAATAATTTAAAAATAAACTACTTCAAAAATGCAGACAGATACTAGGAAATAATGCAAATGAATCTTGAAACCATCAGATATGTAAGTATGTTCTAGCACAATTTTCTAGTATTTATCTCAGGTGATCATAGGTCACAGAGGCTATAATATAAAAGGTCACCCAAGAGGAGAAACAAAAACAGTATTTGATATCTTCTTTTTACCACACCATTCTAGATTTTTTGATAGCATAATCCAGTAGAGTATCTGATATTGTTAGACTATAAAAAATTTAAATGCTATGAAATATGATTCGTGACCCATCCAATTTCAAGCACATAAAGTATCTTCCACAAATTAAAAGTATTTTTCTCTCAAAGTCTAACAGATTCACTGATTTCAAATGGCAAGACAAAAATCCCCAGCTCTAGCCACCTTGTGACAGAAGATAAATTTAATACCAAACAGTCAAATAAAGCTGAGGACAAGGCAGCCCTGCCAGCAATGATCAGATGAAAGTGACTTTTACTTCTTCCTGCAGCTTCTGGCCACTTGTCAGACCCTTTTTGGCCAGGCTTCATTGAGGACTGTGTTTGTCTATTCATCCATTCAAGGTTAATATCCCTCAACAAAAGTTTCCCCATGTCAGCCTCCTGCTCTGTCACTATTTGAGACTACAATAAATCCACATCCTTCTTTGTTTTCAATCTTCTTGCATTGTCTTCAGCTCCATAGTGATATTAGCTATGATTTAGGGGAGCATTTCTAAACCAGGAGCCATAGGATTACTTAGAGGTCCCCAGGATATTTCATGAAAGTGGCAGGCCAAAATCACATCAAGGGAGGGGAGAGGGAATCATGGCATGGGGGTCATCCAGTAAGAGAGGGAGGACCACACAGAGAAAGCAAAGTCAGGAAGGAATGATAGTTGGGAAAAGTTTGAGAAACACTAACTGGGTATGAAATACTCATTTTCATCAACGGGAAGGAAGGGTGAACTCAGAGATATGAGTCTTCCTTCCTCCAGGTTTTTTGGTGTTGGGGTCACTCCCAGGTACTCAGGACTTACTCCAGGTTATGTGCTCAAAAATCACTCCTCAAAGGATTCTGGTGACCATGAGTGATGCTGGGGATTGAACTGCAGTCAGGCATATGCAAAACAAGTACCTTGACCCCTACACTATCTCTCCAGTCCTTTGAATGTTCCTTTTTTTTTTTTTTTTCCAGCCATGCCACAGAGGCTGAGGTGGTGGAGTCATCTTTTAGAGTCTCTGGGTGGAAGATGCTCCCTAGAGGTGTCAGGGAAAACTGGGTCAAACACAGAAGATAGCAGAGCTGCTCAGGAACAAAAAAGGAAATGTGGGAGAAAGAGTGAGATACTCTTAGGTACAGGTAGCCTATCTTGGTAAGGCCTAATGTCGGGGAGGCGAGTCAGAGCTAGAAGAAAAACTCTTAAGAAGCACTTTGCTGCTTCATTACACTGATGTGGGACTGCTTTGTGCAAAGGTTTATTGCAACCTACTGAAAGGAGAGTATACCCAATGAAGCTTTAAAAATCCCTTCTGTGATCTTCCCTGGTGGGCTAATTCAAATTAGGGTCTTGGCCTGCACAGCTGTGAGGTACACCCATAACCCCAAACCTGCCATCTGGAGCAGCAGATTCATGCACATCCCTCCCTAGTTTCACTAACCGTCGTCCCCCTCATCTTATTACTTAGAGCCCAATATTATAGGGGCTGCCTTCACATTTCCAGTCGCTAGAATCTGCATATTTATGAAGACAATTTTCTGGCTGATAACACTCTGCATTTTGAGGGAAGAACAGCAGAACTTCTAGTTCCAGTTTCACATACAAGCACACTACTTGTATTATACATGATATAAATATGATATACACAGGGCTGGAGCAATAGCACAGTGGGCAGGTTGCTTGCCTTGCACGTGGCTGGCCCGTGTTTGATCACTGGCATTCCATATGGTTGCCCCAAGCCTGCCAGGTGCTACTTTTGAACACAGAGCCAGGAGCACAAAGCCTGAGCACTGGTGGGTGTGGTCCCTAAACAAAAAATATTATATATCAGAAACACACAAGAAAAAGACAGAACTTACACCAGGACACCACTGTTCATAGTCACTATAACACTATTCAAGCTAACAATCATAAAAAAGTAAAAATCCAGTAAAATATGAAGTGCTATAGAAATAAAAATCTACCTTTTATTTATTTACTTATTATTATTTTTGGTTTTGGATTTTGGGTCACACCAGCAGTGCTCAGAGGTTACTCCTGGCAGGCTCAGGGGACCATATGGGATTCGAACCATCATCCTTCTGCATGCAAGGCAAACATCCTACCTCCATGCTATCTCTCCAGTCCCGAAAATCTACCTTTTTTTTTTTTGGTTTTTTTTGGGCCACACCCAGTGACACTCAGTGGTTACTCCTGGCTATTCGCTCAGAAGTCGCTCCTGGCAGGCACGGGGGACCATATGGGGAACCGGGGGATCGAACTGTGGTCTGTCCTAGGTTAGCACAGGCACCTTATCTCCAGCGCCACCGCCCGGCCCCCGAAAATCTACCTTTTATTACTGGTCACCTAAAGAATGTCTGTAAGAAAAGATGGTCTTAGAAATATAATCATCTTCTCCCCAGGCTCTTTGGGACTTCTTGATAACTGGCAAGTCCAAGAGTTGATACCTCCCTAGCTAGTTACCCTTAGCTAAAAAAGACATATCTACTCAATAATCAAAGTACTTCTAAATGCCAAAGACACAAATGCTAAATACACAAGACACAGATCTAGAGCATTATGGAAATAATCATGAAGAACTAGATCATCAATGAGAATAAGACACGACTTTCTATCTGGGCTTCAATACATGTAGGTCACACTAAATCATTCCTTCCTTTTGGTGACAAAATGTGGGCAATCACTCCTCAGGCTCAAAACTACCTTTTCCCCCTATTATTTCTTTTTCTTTATTTTTTTTTAATTTAATTTTATTTTTTTTGTTTTTTGGGTCACACCTGGCAGTGCTCAGGGGTTACTCCTGGCTCCATGCTCAGAAATTGCTCCTGGCAGGCACGGGGGACCATATGGGGCACCGGGATTCAAACCGATAACCTTTTGCATGAAAGGCAAACGCCTTACCTCCATGCTATCTCCTGGGCCCCTATTTCTTTTTATTAATTGAGGTTTCATGATTTACATTACTGTTAATGATATGTTGGCAAATACAATAAATACCTCAACACCAAACACACTACTGTTGATGCCATTTTTTTTAAATCAAATTTGCGAGCAATGATTCACATAAAGTAAAATTCATACTTTTAATGAACAATGTTATGGATCAGAAAAACTCACAAATCTGTAACTAACACACTCCATTTTGCCCTTGACAATTAATTTCTAAACATAGTCTCTGACAACCACTGATTTCTGATAAAAATATACTGCACTGAAGTACCAATTTCAACAAATGGTTGACTTTAAATATTTATATATTTAATTGATTGTGAGACATGAAGCCTATCACACATATAAACATGAACACTTTGAAATCAGATATTTTCATTTTACCATTATAATTAACAACAATTTCTTCTTAAAATATGTAAAATGATGAATCTTACAACCTATGTCACCATGAAAAAAAACCAGAATTATAATAGCAAGCCCTTTATTTTGTAACAATAAAATGATTTAAGCATTCTACCTGCTGGGCAGATACAAAAACCAACAATTCTGTTCTCAAGTACTATCATGTAAGAGGGGAAGAGAGAAAATTAGAATAAAAGGTGATCATGACAATAAGAAAAGTAGCCCTAAATTTTTAAATTTTTTAATTTGTTTCGTTTTTTGGGTCACACCGGCAGCGCTCAGGGGTTACTCCTGACTCTACACTCAGATATCATCCCCAGCAGGCTCGGGGGACCATATGGGATACTGGGATTCGAACCACCATCCTTCTGCATGCAAGGCAAAGGCACTACCACTGTGCCAAATTTTCCAGGCCTAAATACAATTATCTTTAAATTGGTTGTCCTTCCTTTGGGTAAAATTACCCCTAGTTCCAATCTTTCCATGTACACAAGAATAAAGACTGGAGGAAGAATCACTCAGCTCAGTTTGGAAGTGAGTTACTGCGTGTCATCTGACATGGTCTAGGAACAATCTAATTACTTCTTCCATAATATGCCTTTGTGGTAGGAAAAGTCTCATCTTAATGTTCAACAATAGCTGCAAGGCTTTTATGATGATATCAAAAGGCAAGTCACTGAAAATAACTGCTCAATCTGTGAAAAACAGGTGCCCAAACTCTTTCATACACACTCCAAGGCCTACCAATTTTCTGGACAATTTTCAAAGGATAATGTGGGGAAGAAACGTTAGTGCCCTTACCTGGTTCTTGAAAGTGTTCTTCATTTGACAGAGTTCCAGATAAGAGAAGTATTAATGCTTCTTTAAATTGGTCAAAGTGTACCTTAAAAAAATTAAAATCAAATTTTAAATGATTTTTTTAACATCCCCAAAGAAGTGAATCTATGTTATCAGAACAGCCTATTAACAGCTTATGTCTTGAATAGAGATACTATCTACATTCATTCCCATTTTTCTTCATTTCATTAAACTAAAGAGAAAATGGAATGATAACTTTTGAGACTCCAACCTGCATAATATAAGCACTAATAATAAATATTTATTCAACCCTGAGGTAAGAAACTACAGAGCAAATCTCTGATAAAGGGGAGGAGGAATTGCATCCTAAGACTTACACATGCAAGATATTAAAAAAAAATTTTTTTAAACATTTAGCTCCTTTTATTCTTCTTAACAAGACCAAAAGAGAAAGATGTTAGTTTAAATAGTAAGAAAAAGTTCTTAGGTAAATCAGTCATTGTAATAATGCTCTGAAGAAGCTTTCGTCTCTCTCTTTTTTTTTTTTAATGTTTTTGGTTTGTTTGTTTTTGGGTCACACCCGGCAGTGCTCAGGGGTTACTCCTGGCTCCATGCTCAGAAATCACTCCTGGCAGGCACGGGGGACCATATGGGGCACCGGGATTTGAACCAATGACCTTTTGCATGAAAGGCAAATGCCTTGCCTCCATGCTATCTCCCAGGCCCCAAGCTTTCGTCTCTTAATATATTCCAGGAGAAAATAATCTATCTTTTGAGGATGACTTAAAAACAGTCTTGCCCGGGGCAGGTATATAATACTTATCTCTCAAAGCCCCAGTGACTCTATAAACAAGCAAGGATCAATAGTGAACAAAAAGAATAAGAAGTCTTTGGAACCATTTCCCCAAATTACTGAAAGAACAATTACCTTGACTAAAGCAGGAAAAAAAAAATCCCACAGATTATTTAAACCAATATTCCATTAGAATTAGGATAGCATTTGAGTTAAAAGGATAAATTGGTCTCTCTTTTTTAATAGCCAATTATATTCCTCTATGATGTAAATTTATGTGATCTCACCATAAGGCAAAAGGGAGAAATAGTATTGCTTCTCATAATTCTGGTTTGAGGATGGGGGTGCTGATTTATACAGAAGCTCATATGCAAATGTAAAATCAGTAAATGTAGTAGTTTGCTGGCCACAGCTCTTTGGGTAGTTATAAAAGACTGCCTAGAAATTTAACTATGGGTGACAGATAAAATCACATGCAAATTACATGTAAAAAAGGAAACAAACAAACCTCCATAGCTATCTAAACAATGGAAAACAGATATCATATTCTGTCTTCTCTGTGCAAATAAATATAGGAGAGGAATTCACAGAGATTTATGCTGTTAAGCTGTTTGTTTGCCATTTGCCATACTCACAAAGTATACATGATCTTTCTACTGCCTTTATTTTGTTTACTTCAGATTACTTTTCAAAATCATGCTCCTTCAGAGCATACAGATTTTGTTTTTGTTTTGGGGCTACATACAATGGTGCCCAGAAAGATCTTCTGGCAATTCTCAAGGATCACTTCTAGCAGTGCTTGGAGACAAAATATGGTGCTAGGAATCCAATCTGGGTGTCTCTCTGACCTTTAGACCATAGAAGACTTCTGTTTTGTAGGTTGTGTTAGGCTACTCCCAGCAGTGCTAAGGGCTTACTACTGATTCTGTGCTCAAGGATCACTTTTGTTAGGGCTCAGGGGACCATAAGGTTCACAGAGCACCAAAGGCGCATGCAAGGCAAATGCCCTATCTTTGGTACTCTCTCTTCAGCCCCTAGACAAGATATTTTTAAAATCAATCTAAACTGAGGCCCTTCAGCTAAGAATGTCAAAGGAAACTGGGTATTTGCTACAGAGTCAGGAAGATACAAAGACTTAAGGATGTAAGACACTTCGTATGTTTTCAAAGCTAAGAGAAGGGCCAGATGAAGCGGTTGCCCAGAAGTTAGAGTGAGCTGCTGGCAAAGTGGTACCCCAGTATCAGTTTCCAGGGAAGAACCATTGACCCAACAAGCCAGTTCACAAACATCACATACTCAGCTTCCCCCAACACAGGGGCATTTGTAGGGAGTACAAAGGGTAGGACAGCAGGCTCTGCTCTAAGGGTCACTAGGTCTAATCTTGGACCAAGGCTCAATCATGCACTTCCCGATGTGAAAATGCTCAATTACAACATGCCCTCTATTTTGCTCGGCTGCAGGAGTGGCACTAGCTAACAACTGTTTGTTATTCATTCAAAATATATTTCCTGAATGGTTGCTAGGTACATCTGAAGGTAAACAGTAGGTGAGAAACTAATTTCCAGACTCCCTTGAAACTCATATTCTTGGGAAATGCCACCAGGAGATAGGCAAGTTGATGGCAGGTTGTTTCTGTTGCCACCTCCTTCTTGGTAACATCAGAGAGAAAAAAAAGAGTTCCTTCCTAGAACACTCAGGAACATAGGCACACAGAAAGGATGGTGAATACCAACAGTATAGAATGGGTTTGTCTCATTATTTTTTCAGAGAAGCAGACCATGTTTCTTCGGAGTAAAGCAACTGGCAATAACAGTAAAAGGCTGCCAAGTGGAAGTGGAAATGGAGGGGAACCAGGAACCATGTCTCTCTCAGAAGCCGAGAGAAATGAACCCAATATTCTGTGTAGACTGATGCCAAACTCTGGGCTTCTCCTTTCAGAACTTAAGGGAGAGTGATTACCTGAATGTAACCTGACTCTCCCCATCAGTTAGGAGCTGAGAAAAGGCTCCTCTTCCAAAACCTTCTCACAATGGCTTTTGTGAGACTTGTACATCTTTTACTTGGGACTAGATGAGCATCACTGCATGTTCTTGAGATTTTAATATGTAGAAATGAAATAATTTAATTCTAGCATAGCTCAGTGAACAGGGGATATGCAGGTTCATTAGGGGTTGGAGCTATCTTTCTCAATTTTGCTCCCCCTAAAAAGTGACAAAGAGGTATATGAACTGGAAGCTGACCCTAGACCACGGTTTCATAAACTTATTCTATTTGCAACCTCTTTCCACCTGAAAAATGCAACATGGAGGAGCCAGAGTGATAGAACAGCAGTAGGGCATTTGCCTTGTACACACCTGACTCAGGATTGACCTGGGTTCGATCCTTGATCTCCATATGGTCCCCGGAGCCTGTTAGGAGCTATTTCTGAGTGTAGAACCAGAGTACTGAGTACTCAGTCCCTGAGTACTGTTGGGTGTGGCTCAAAAACCAAAACCAACAACAACAATGAATAAAAAGAAATGCAATATGGATGAGTTTTCATGTGCAGAAATGTCACAGTCTGAGGATCTGGATACTTTTAAAAGATTACTTTATGGTCGTTGGATGTTTATAACCTTTGCTGCCAATTTCCCTCCACAATCAGTTACTCAAACCCATAGTTTAAGAAGTTCAGTCTAAACAAGTCCTCAGATGTTGCCCAGATCATCTTCACCAGCTTTTGAGGCAGTGTAGCCTCATTTATAATCCTCCTCCTGCAAAGATTATCTCATAACCTCAATGTTCCAGGGCACATCACTCAAATAGGAAGGGAACATATGGTACTCAAAGGTTTATTTTTCTTTCACTCTTCCTGATTCACTCTTCCAATTAATCTACCTGTTGTGTTTCCCAACTCATCACAGATTAGAAAGTGCAAAATTTCCAAGGTAGGTACAAAAAACAACTACAAGAGATAAGAAGAAAACATAAGGGGCCAGAGGGGTAGCACTAGAGGTAAGGTGTCTGCCTTGCAAGCGCTAGCCAAGGAAGGACCCCCAAGCCAGGGGCAATTTCTTTTTTTCTTTTTTCTTTTTTTTTTTTTGCAAT
>PVKC010031084.1:0-14616 GCA_004027635.1 Crocidura indochinensis
TGATTTTCTCTCTTATTGTTGTGATGTTGTTCTTACTGTAGAAAGAGTGCGCAGCCGTGTAGCAAAGCGGAACGGCAGCACTTTTTTTTTTTTGAGCCAATATGGCCCACTTCCGAGAGGTCCGAGGACAGCAAACGAAAGATAAACACAAAGAGAAGACAAACTCACAGTTCTTTGCAGTTGGCCACACTAGGCAGGCGTGGATTCGCAGAGATTCCCAGCCTGATGTCGCAAATAGGGAACCTTGCTTTTGCACACTACTTGAGTATTCTTAAGTCTTCATTTTTAATGATTTATATATTGAGATTAAAATTTGTTAGACTACAAAATATTTGTTTTAGATGAATGCTGCCATATCCTGCCCATCATCAAAGTGTCAATAATATTTTGACACACTGATTATTCCTTTTCTTTCCACTTCCTTTTCTTATTTGACCCAGTTCTGTTGTCAGAATCTATTATTTGTTTTGTCTACACATTATTAAAATTCTGTTTATTTAGATTTAGATTCACAGTAAAATAGAGAAGGTTAGGACAGAGTTCTCCCCTGCCTAGACCCAACTTTCCTATTATCAGCATCTTTGTCAAAGGTACTTTCTTTCTTTGATGAACCCACATAGTCACCTGGATTTTATTTTTAGACTTTATTAACTGATTATATTTTCATGGGCAAAGTATAACCACATCTATATGTATAGCCATAATTTATTTTTATACACAGCATTATAATAACTAAAAATTTTCTGTGCTCTGCTTATATATCCCCATTTCATGACAATCACTGACTTTTTTCATTGTCTCTGTAATTTTTATTTCAAGAACATCATATGTTTAAATCACACATATTCTCAAATTTGCTTTTTCTCATAGTAAAATGCGTTTACATTTCCTCCATGTTTTTATGAAGTGATAGCTAATTTTTCTTAGATCCATATAATATTTCATTGTATTATTATGCCAAAGTTTATCTCCCAACTGAAGGAAATCTTGGTTGTTTTGAAGTTGGTTTTTTTTTTTTTTTTTTTTATGTTTCGAAGTTTTAACTTTTCCATACAGACCTGCTATAAGCATCTGCATGCAGGTTTTTGTATATGTGCATGTTTTCAGTTGCTATGGTATTCTTTATTTTTTTTAGTAAATTCTAAAGAATATTATTACTAGATCATATTCTTTGAATGTATTTAGCTTTGTAAGAAACTACATGACTACGTTTTCTTCTGTGTACCTTATTGTTTCAGGTCTGGTATCAAGGTCTTTAATCCATTTTGATTTGACCTTTATGCATGGTTAGACACAGATCTGAATTCACCTTTTTTGCATGTGGCATACCACAATCTTCTCAGTCGTCTCAACACCACTTGTTGAAGAGGCTTTCCTTGTTCCAATTTGTGTTTTTTTGTCTAAGATTAATTGATTGTATGTCTGTGAGTCATTATTGAATACTCAACTCTATACCATTGATATGAGGGTCTGTCTTTATTCTAATACCATGTTGTTTTAATGATGATTGCTTTATAGTACAATTTAAAGTTGGCAAAGTGATGCCTCTGATCTTTTCCCTAAGGGTTGCTTTACAGTTCGTGGTCATTTACTGTTTCAAATGAATTTAAGGAGTGTTTAATCCACGTTTTTTTTTTTGTTTGTTTGTTTATTTTTGGGTCACACTCTGCAGTTCTCAGGGGTTACTCCTGGCTCTATGTTCAGAAATCATCCTGGCAGGCTCGGGAGACCATATGGGATGCTGGGATTCGAAACACCGTCCTTTTGCAGGCAAGGCAAACGCCTTACCTTCATGCTATCTCTCTGGCCCCTAATCCACTACTTTGAAGAATATCTTGGGTATCCTTAGAGGGACTGCATTAAATCTGTACAATGCTTTGGGGAATGATTCAGAGGAAGAGAGATAGATACAGAATAGTCTCACACATCTGTGGGATATAAGAAAAGTAAGACAATATGCTAATAATACCCAAAGGAAATAGAGATGAGGTGATATGAAGCTCACCACAGAGAGTGATGAGCACAGTTAGAGAAATAACTACACTGACAGCTACTGTGACTAAAATAATGAGAGAGAAATAGAATGACTGTCTTTAAGACAGACAAGTGGTGGGGGAGGAGGGAAATAGGGAACATTGGTGGTTGGAAAGTTGCAGTGTGGGGGGAATACATTTACTGAAACCCAGCTATTATTAAAAAAAAAAAAAGAAATTGCAAGACTGTCTTTCAAAGTGGCTGCACCTTTCTGTGTTCTTACTAGCAGTTGAGTGAGTTGCCATCACTTCATTTTTTTTGCCAAGATGTGTGTCTGTGCTATGGATTTACTCATTCTCATACGTGTGAAGTTTTCTCATTACTTTTGGATTTGCATTTATGTATGATTATGTATGATGTGAAATATCTTTTCACAGCTTCTTTTTTTCTTTTTTTTGCCACTTCTACTTGGGTAGGTATCTATTAAAATATTTGACCTTTCTTTTTAAAAATTAGGTTGTTTATTTTCACACCAATTTTTTAGAGTTCTTTCTATATTTTGGACAACATTTCTTTATCAGCTGTGTCTTTTATAAATATTTTCCCTCTCCATAGTTTGTCTTTTCATTGTTAGAGCATAAATTTTTTACTTTAATGAATTCTAGCTTATCAGTTATTTCTCTCTGGATGTTGACTTTGGTACTGTGTTTAGAAAGCCACAACCCAGGTTCATCTAGATATTATACTGTGTAATCTATCACTTTATAAGCTAGAATTAGCTTTTAAGTTCTTGGTTCATTTGGGGCTAATTTTTGTTGAAGAGGGTTAAAGTTTGTTTTTATATCCATTTTGTTAACATGTACTTGTTTCAGCACCATTTATTGCAGGCAAAGTTGGGCATAGTCATATTTAGTTTTCCCACTAAATATTTTCATGATCACATTAATTCTTTTACAGTCATGCTAAACTCCAGTATGAGAACATTATAAAGTATTAATAATGGGTTATGAGATAATTATTAGATCTTTTTTCTTGCATTCATACCAATTATTTCTCTATTGACATCTGACTTTAGTGTTGCCATTATTTGGCTCCTTCTAATCCCAAAAAAATGAGTTTTATTCATTCTATGTACATTCAGTTTCTATAAGCATCTCTTGTCAGAAGAATTGGGCCACACTCAGCTGTATGCAGGGGTTCCTCCTGGCTCTGTGCTCAGGGCTCAAACTAGTAGATGCTTTGAGGGACCATATATGGTACTGAAGATTGAAACCAGGGTCAGCCACATAAAAGTATCTTAACTTCTGCACTATCTCTCTACACCTATGTATTTCTTATGTTGTTGCTGTTCAAGATGTTTTACACAAGTAAAAGATAAATTTAGTCCTTGTTCCAGAGAAGCTTTCAGTTGATTGGGTCAAATAGGTGCATGTATATTAAAGTATCATTTATGTGTACAACAAATGATGCGTTTAGAAAGAAAGAGATTTATTGAATATCTTTAGTGTTGTAGATATTTTCAAGTTTTGAAAGCTATTAGGAATTATTTCAAAACTTTTTAAAATATGTGTTTGTCTTAATTTGATCTTCAGCTGTCCTTCAACTTCTGTCATAGTTGTAAGCCTTATCCTTCCATTCCGTGTACTTGCATGTCTTTGCTTTTAAGAAACTGTATTTTTTGTTTCCCTTATTTAGTTTGGTTTGATAAGAATATCCTATCTTGACAAAGATGTTAAAAGCCAAGCTCCTAAGAGATAAACACATAAAAGTATATTAAAAAAAGAATTGTTTTCCCCAATGTCAGATAAACACAATAAACAGAAAAAGATAGACTACTTGAAGGATTAAAAATGCAAAGTCTTTTTTGTGTGACTTTACATAATGTAATATAGTTTAATAAACAAAATATGGACAATTTTGAGAAAAATTGGTTTGTTTGTTTGGTTTTTGTTTTGGGGCCATACCCGGCAGTTCTCAGGGGTTACTCCTGGCTCTGTGCTCAGAAATCGCTCCTGGTAGGCTCAGGGGACCATATAGGATGCTGGGAGTGGAACTGGGATCTATCCAGGGTCAGCTGTGTGCAAGGCAAACACCCTACTGCTGTGCTATCTCTCCAGCCCCAGAAAGTGTTTTCTGATACAAGATTCTAAAGAATGTGACTTCACCCTCCTCAACTCCGGATAAACTGTATTCTGTCTGAGTATGTAACCCTCTTTTTCTCCTCTCACATCTCTAAATTTTTTTCAACTAAAACTTGTTTTATTCACTCATAAAATAATTAAAGAAAGAAAAGGCTATCCTCCCACTGAGAAGATGGTCGAAATGGGTGCAAACTTTTCATGTGGGTACTCTGGATTTAATCATAGCACCACCAAGACTAATTTCTAAGCACTGCCAGGGTGATGCAAACAAAAAAAAAATCTTAAAATGTAATGATGAGAAAGAAAAGACTCTACTATTAATGATTTTACATTTTAGTTATAATTCCTAAGTTGATTTTTTGTCCATTTTCATTATTAAACAGTGAAAAAAAATTCCTATAGAAATAAATCTGATTTCGCCATTTAATTTAGAATTTTCTTTTTTCTAGTACAAATCATTTTATTTTTATTCACCAGACAAATATATATACAAATATATATATATACATATATATATATTTGTATATATGTGTATATATACATATATATATATGTTTTAGAGAAGTTTTGTGTTGGTGTCTCTATGTAAAATACACCCCCCTCCTCCGCCCTTCTGAGAGCTGGACCCACTACAGATTACAACAAAACTGTCGTATAAATCACATATAAATAGGGTTACAGAAAGATGAAAACTTTGTTCTTGGGTGTCATCTTTTACTCTTTTATGGATCACTGGATAATGTAGTGCTGTGTTATAAAGAGCCTTGCTATGTGAAAAGAAAACATAAAAGCTACTAACAACCCACATGAGTAGGTCTTTAAGTAGACCTTCTGTTTCCCAGCTCAGCTCTCAGTTGAAGTGACAATTTGTTCATTCTGATGGCTTGTTTTTAATATCATGGGGACCATAAAACAAAAGCACATTGCTAAGGCACCTCTGATTTGTAAATCTCAAGAAATAACAACTAAACAGTGTTCTAACTTTCAAGATTTGGATAATTTGTAATACTACTCAGGAAAAACAGTATCAGTCTGCTTGTACCTGTAAAGGCTTCCAGTGTTAGAACATAACACTGTGAATAGAATCACAAACTTATTACCATGGGAAATATGTGTTGGTAAAGCTGGAAACTGGACAGTAAACAAAATGATAGAGTTTCTTCATATGGAATACAAGCAAAAATAAATACAAGCAATGAGTAACCTCAACAGTGCGAGACTGAGTAGGACTGCAATTTAAATAAAATGGTCATAGCAGATTTCATGAGCAGGTAACATTTGAGCAAAGAACTTATTGAAGTAGGACAGCAACTACTCCGTTACCAAATTCATGCTGGAATAGATTGAAAACCTGACCTAGAGCATGCTGGAACTGTGAAGTGCAGCAAGAACAGCATAGTGGCTGAAGTAGAATGAGAGAGAGAAAAAATAGGTCTGCTTGAATAAAGAGCTGGGGCAGTTTATAGGGAGCCTTGTTTGAATGAGAAGTCATTGGAGAGTTTCGATCTGAGCTGACATTTTAACAGATTCTGTTGCTATATTGAAAATATGTAAGAGAAGGAAAGAAGCAAGGGGACTACGTAAAATGCATGTACAGTTATTCAAGCAAAAAGAAGGGGTGGTTTAGATTAGTGTCATAGTGGTGAAAATGATCAGGAGTGGCCACATTCTATATTTATCTGGTAAAGCCAAAGGGACTTGATGATGGATTTGCTGAGGGAGCTGAGAAAAAGTTAATAATCCAGCATGATATCTAGGATGTGGTCTGAACAGTTGTAAAGATGGAGTTGTCATTTACGAAGATTGAGAAAGAGCAGCTTTAGGGAGTAGAATCAGGAGTAAATTGAGAAATTTAAAATTGAAGTGACTTTTTATAAAATGCCACTATTGGGAGAAGGTGGGTGATGGGTACATGGGACCTTTGTGTCTTGTTTTGCAATGTCTTGTGAGCCTACAGTTATCTTAAAATGAGTTTGTTTATGATAAGATAGTTTTAAAAGATGCACATCTGGCTGTTGACTGGCGGGTGTATATATGAATTGAGAGCTCTGTACAAAAGTGGGAATATATTTGGAATTGTCAGTGTATGGAAAGGAGTCAAACCAGGTGACTAGCTAAAATTCTTAACAGAGTAAGTCAGTACAGAAGAAAACATGGTATAGGATCAAGTCTAAAACATCTTAATATTGAGAATTGAGGATGGAGAAGCAAATGGTGAATAGATTTGTCTATGTGGGTGAGAGGGTGGAGTTGAACCGCACTTATCTGTTATCAAGGATCACTCGTGACAGTGCTCAGGGCAGGTGACCATAATGTAATGTGGTGTCAGCCTGGTACAAGACAAGCACGGTAAGTAACCCCTGTGCTACCTCTCTGGCCTTGACAAGTATATATTTAAAATATTTTTAATTGGGCTATTTATATTCATGAATGGAAAGGACACTCATGGATGTGGAAAAAGTGAAAAGATGACATAGCAAGGAGGGGGTGACTTTGGGCTGTATCTAGTCAGAGTGCTTGCGACCTAGAGCCCAGATGGAACAATTAGTCTGGGGCAGGCTCTGACTGTTTTTCTGTGGTAATAAGAGGATGGCGGAGTTGAGGACACCAAGTCAAGCCAGTTGGTAGATGTGACTGGAGATGATCCTGGGTCTACTGTTTCCTAAGTTAATTCAAGAGAAAGGAAGAAATCAGCTGAGTATGAGTATATAGGAGGAGACAATTAGTGAAGTCTCTTTCAAGAATGGCAAAGTTGACATATTGGTAAACAGTCAGATTGCTGATCCTCATAAAGGCATCTTAATGAGGGTCTCCCAGAAAGGAGTCCTGGACTGCCTCATGGCCTCGAATGATGGTTACTGCCCTCAATCTGTGAGCAATTGATCTACAAGCCAGCCTTCTTTTTAATGCTTGAGCTTTCCCCATACATTACCCTGCTATTTGCCTTTTCTTTCTCTGGGTGCCTTTTTTTTTTATCCTTAATAGGATGTTTATAATTTTATAAAACAAATTTGAATATTTTATTTTTATTTTTTGTTTTTTTTTTTTTTTTTTTTTTTTTTTTTTTTTTTTTTTTTTTTTTTTTTTTTTTTTGGTTTTTGGGCCACACCCGGTGACGCTCAGGGGTTACTCCTGGCTATGCGCTCAGAAGTCGCTCCTGGCAGGCACAGGGGACCATATGGGGAACCAAGGGATCCAACCATGGTCCGTCCTAGGTAAGCGCAGGCAAGGCAGGCACCTTACCTCCATCGCCACCGCCCGCCCCGAATATTTTATTTTTAATTTAACCTCATCTAAATGCACAATATGATGAAGTTCAGATATACGCTTTCTTCCAAAAGTGAGTTAATAACAATGTCGTGATTTGGATTTTTTTTTTTTTAGTTTAGTTTAGGTAACATGGTTTCAATACTACTAAAGTTTATGGTATTTTTGTATAAAGTTACTGCATCCCACTATCACCAAAATATTCCAAATCCTCCACCACAGTCCCTATGCTACCTCTAACCTGTTTCTATTCTTCCCTACACCATCCTTGCTGCATGCCAATCTGTTTTGTGAGCAGAGGCCATGGGTTTGTCATCATCTGATAGTAGTTTATTGTTTAGTCTCTATATGACAAATGAATGAGATCATTAAGTATTTGTCCTTTCTTTCTCTCTTTGGCATATTTCACTTAACATGATACCTTCCAGTTCCATCCTGGTGTCATTGAACTGATTTCATCTTTTCTTACAATTACATAGTATTCCATTTTGTATGCATTACCACATTTGAACCAGGCATTTGCCATAGATATTAGAAGAAATATTTGCTACTATTGTCAGTATTGTTGTTCCTGCTGTTTTTGCTGTTCTTCAGCCCTGTTTGCTCTGAAAAGAACTGAATGGAAATCTGCACTGTGGTCTCTGCATCCCAGTGGGCTGATACTCTTAAGAACTATAAGGCAAACATTTATAAAATCCAAGCAAGGAATGTAATAAACTTTAGTCACAATAAAAATTAAAAAAAAATCCAAGCAAGGAATATAAGGCTCTATGAAGTGAGAACTGAATTTGAATTTAATAATTTTCTCACACTTAGGTCATTTGATAGCCACAGGTACTTTGTGAAGATATTTATTGAGCAAGTATTATCTTCAGTTTAAAGCCAGGTTCCTGAAGGATGGCTGTATAGCATTTAACAAGTGACCAAACCCATTTTCACATCTCAGACTCCTGAGTAAATTTGATGTTATTTCTTGACACTATTCTTTTTTTTTTCTTTCTTTTTTTTTTTTTTTTTTGATTTTTGGGTCACACCCGGCATCACTCAGAGGTTACTCCTGGCTCCACACTCAGAAATTGCTCCTGGCAGGCCCAGGGGGACCATATGGGATGCCAGGATTCGAACTACCGTCCTTCCGCATGCAAGGCAAATGCCCTACCTCCGTGCTATCTCTCTGGCACCTCTTTTAAGTCTTTTTTAGTCTTTTTCCTTCAGACTTTTCAGCTTCAGGCTTGAGAGCATGAAGGAAGATGAAACCCTTAAAGGGATCCTAAGCTTCCTCCACTTCATACAAGTCTACACAGCCCCATCGATGTTAGAGAGTCTATAGCAGTTGGAAAACCACCACCAACTCTGAAAATTTTAAGAAGCTCATATGGGATGCTGGGATTCGAACCACCATCCTTCTGTATGCAAGGCAAACACCCTACCTCCATGCTATCTCTCTGGCCCCAACACTATTTTTACTAATGAAAAGAGAGGTCAAGTCACTGACTGAAATAAGTCCAGGATGTTAATAAGTATGCTGTATATTCATCAGCCCTTAACAAATTTATCTTATCTTGAGTAGGTGGAAAGTTTTGTTTGCTTCAGGAGGGCATAATTTTGAGTCCCCAAAAGACAAAGAATTTGGATATGAGTAGAAAGGCAAGACTGCTTTTGGGTGGAGATTTGAATCGGCGAAGGGTGATTTAAAGGGCTGATTTATGATGAGAAGTAACCCCTGAGTGTCTGGACCATTATGCAGAGTACTGTGCCAGTACCTCATAAACTTCCTAACAACCATGCATGGTATATTAAGCCACCCGTCCTTTATGGATCATAAGATTCCAACTTGTGAAAAATAAACTGTTTACAAATTTATTTAGACTTTCTCTTACTCACTTTAATCTGATTTATAGCTGATGATCTGGTAGCTTGTAGGGCATGTACTAGTCTGTTGAAACACAGAACTGACATGCTTCTCCGTGTCAGATGCCTAGAAATGATTGTTTGCAAAATGTTTAGGTAGATAACTTGATATGACCAGGGATGAGCCTCGGTTTTCTACTCCTCTGCAGTAGAATAGTCGTTTGTAAATAGGTGCATGTTTCAGAGGAATCATCAGTGTTCATGGGTTAAGTGGATGTACTTATTTGATAAGTCATGACTTGAAAGTAGAGACCTATTCATCCTGGCAGGCCTTCCTGCACACAGACACGCACAGAGTATCCTAGAGAGAAATGTTCTGAATTGTAGGTCACTGTCCAGTTTAGAGTCTTGAGTCACCTATAAGACAGTGCTCTAAGCCTCTGTCATTGCTCAGCCTCTATGGTTGCCTGCAGTCTATGTGACTGCAGTTTTATTTCTTTGTTCCATTAGCTGTGGTTATATTTTGAAGACATTTAATGTCAAGTTGATAACCTCCTTGAGTGAGGTGGGGTCCACACCTAGCAATGTTTTGAGGGCTACTCCCAAACATCATCATGAATCTCCACATGCAGAGTAGACATTCAACCACTCAGCCCTCTGTGCCATCTCTCTGGCCTTGGAAAATTAATTTAATAATGCTCCTGGCTATTTTCTCTAAGGGAGATTATGGTAGGGCATTTAGTTTGAATTGTAACCTATAGAAAAAAGTCTGAGAATAGACCCGTAAATATCTGTTTGTGTTTCCTTCCAAAGAAACTAATGCTTCTGTCAAAAAGACTATAAAATTTAACTAAAGGATGCTTTAATGCTAGTGGAAATAACCATTTTTCTCCCTCTCTTCTCATCAGCCTTCTGACCCACATTTTAAAAAAGAATATTTGGGGCCTGAGAGATAGCATGGAGGTAGTGTGTTTGCCTTGCATGCAGAAGGATGGTGGTTGGAATCCCGGCATCCCATATAGTCCCCCAAGCCTGCCAGGAGCGATTTCTGAGCATAGAGCCAGAAATGACCCCTGAGCGCTGCCGGTGTGACCGAAAAACAAAAAAACAAAAACAAAAACAAAAGAATATTTAAGATAGGAGGCCGGTAAGGTGGCGCTAGAGGTAAGATTTCCGCCTTGCAAGAGTTAGCCAAGGAAGGACTGTGGTTCGATCCCCCGGCATCCCATATGGTCCCTCCAAACCAGGGGCAATTTCTGAGCACTTAGCCAGGAGTGACCCCTGTGCATCAAATGTGTGTGGCTCGAAGAACCAAAAAAAAAAAAAAAAAGAATATTTAAGATAGTACTTCTGAGATACTTTTCCAACCCTGTGAAGTCAATATTTTAACAAATTAAACAATTAAGGCTTCAAAAAGAAAAATCTCTGAGGTCAGAGTGACAGTACATTAGGTAAGGCAGTTGCTTTGCACGCAGCCAACTCGGCTTCAATTCCTGGCACCCGCTATGGTAGTCCAGCGAGTAATTCCTGAGTATAGAGCCAAGAGTAACCCCTGAGCATCACTGGGTCTCGCCCCAAAACTAAACAAATAAATGAATTAAGTAAGAAATTGAGGCTCAATAATGTTCAGTATCCACTACATGTCTTCTGAGCTAGAAGTGGTAAAGTCAGAGTTCACCTACATGTCTTCTCAAATGTGACTTGCTCTGAGAAACTTGACTATAAAACCCACTTAGGTGAATATGATTACTGGCTCGATTAACAGGTTGAAAACTTGTTGTCTGTTTATACTTGAAAAATTATTTCAGAATGGCCAAGGTAATAATTTAGCTAAAGAGGTTGAAAATTGACCAAAAGAACCGTGTGCAGGCCAATCATAAATGATAATGCCTCAGCTCTCGAGAAGTCTGACTGATGTGTGCTCCTGTGCCCTGGTCTATCTGTTTATTAGTCAGTGCTCACAATATATGCTCCAACCTTGAAGCACAGGAGGTGAAAGACTGAAGGGTAAATAAGTTATCTGAGAGTAATGTACAACAAATACCAAAATCATACCTTAGCCTGAAATTAATTATAGAATGTAGCAAGGAAAAGGAGTCTGAGAAAACCCTCCTTCCTGAGCCCTCTTTTCTCTCTGGCCACCTTTGCTGTTCTGCAGTAGCTGATAGTGCAACTGTGGCTCTTCCATGCATGGACTCCCCTCCCACTCCTATCTCTAGTTCATCTATAAACTTGTTCCTCTACGCAGCTATCTTTTAAACTTCCGAAGAGATTTATCTCCTAATTTCTACTTCATGAATACTTTATTTAGTCTGTGCAGGAAAAGAATTTATAATAAAAAGCAATGCTTTCTCCTCTTGGCTAGTGAGAACTGCTAGTTCAATTATCGATGCCAAAGAAAGACTGTAGCCACCTCAGGGTGCCACTTGTTTGTGCCTAGTTGAGAGCCAGGGGATATTTCATATAAATAAACTATAGATAAACAATGGAAGAGTCAAACTGTTAAGAGGATCATGATGCATAAGAAACCAAGAAATGGTTGATTGTTGACTCTGTGGGAATAAGGAAATGCCCAGGAAAAATTCCACAGAAAAATTTCCACATAAAATATTTTTCTAAGTTGACTCTTAACAAATGATACTTTTCATGAGTACCACAGTGAGCAAAATTTAACAAGAGCATGGTCTAGAAAGATACAGCAGTTTCAATAAAGGCTTGAAACAACCTACAGATTACTCAAGCAATACACTATGAATGGAAATATAGAGGTGAAAGGGGACCTGATTATGAAAACTTTCCTGTCCATGACTGTAGGCAATGTATTTTTCTCAGGAGAATTGATTGATGAGTTACAAATTGCAAACCACTAGTGGCAGTGCCAGATAATTACTTTAGAAAGATGGCTTTGATGTTGATTGGAAAAACAAGAAGAGGCAGCAACCTAGAGACAGGCATATCTCAATGCGAAAGCTATTCCAATGTTTTGGGGGAGAGCTAGTCATGGACAGTACCAACCCTAACTAGATTGGTATAATTACTCTGGTGCAGGTATTTGTGCAGTTTGTTTGAATAATGCATTTTTAAAAGCATCTATTGAGGAAATTACACCTGGTTTTACCCTTTTGCTCACTTCACTAAACACCTAGCAAAGTGCTTTAATCATAGTATAACCAACTTTTGTTCTGTATACCTAATCTGATTTTTACCCCTTTTTTTGATGAGGAATTTTTGTGCCTTGGAGATTTGCAAAATACTGTGAGGGATTGAAGGCACTGGTGAGCAGATGTTTAAAAGTCTCATTAAGAGTAAAGAGGAAAAATAAGAGTTCTAAATCAACAGTGACCCAGGGAAATCTGAGAAACTTTTATATGTTAATATTGTGACCTTACAGCATGTTGAATTGAATTGAATCTTGATAAATATTCAAGATAGTATAAGTTCTTTTATTATATTATGTGAGTAGGAAGAGAAGTATGGAATCAAGTCCTTCTGTCCATCTTGACCTTATGAAAATCCTCCATCTTTTTCCAAGTTTTCTCCTCTGAATAATAAGGAGCAGCAATAGCTACTAGATAATATAGATTTATTTCGGAATGTTTTCTGACACAAATAACCCAATTAAATTGGCTTAAGTGACCAGAAAAAGTAGAGATTACTGTGGTATAAAATTCACTATTGGAGCAGCCTTAGGGTTGACTAATTCAGCCCAGGGTAGCCCTCGCGGAATCCCATTTCTTTGCATCTCTTTGCTCTCTTGAGTGTTAGCTTCATTGTTAAACTCTTTATTCCAGGAGTTGTAGCAGTAATTGGAGCTACATTGCTTCTTAATTCACATCCAGCCATATAGAGTGAGAAAGTGCCCCTCAGGCACAAACAGAAGTTCTCACCCTTATGCAGACCAGATGGCCCTCAACCTGTCCCTGCAGGCCCAGGGATGCCAGGTGTTGATTAATTTGGCCTGATTACTGAACTAATCACCTTGGAGAAAGAGCTTAGATCCCCTGAAATATCAATTTCTATCAGGACAGCTCCTAAAGCAGCTCAAGGTCAGTACCTCCTGTACTCCCATCCTAGTAGTCTGGGTGTTGGCTGTGAGTGTGATGGAGAAATCATCGTGTCTCATCACGTATGGTCAAGAACTGCCATGAGCATGAAGCAAACAGCACCAATCAAGTACTCAGTGTCAACAGGTTCCTCTTCTGCTTTTCATTGTTTCCCTCCCTGCCTATTTCATTCTCAACTTTAAAGATTTAAAAAAAAAAATCCACTCTTTTTAGCCCAGTTTCAAATGTCTAGCCACATTTTAGTTTTCTTTTGAATGTTTCCCCCCAAATTTTCAGTGTTGGGATAAGATACAGGTTTCCTATTTTCATTTAGTTTTGAGATAAATTTAGTGGATCTACTTAAAAAATAATCTTAATAGGCTGTGTTATCTATTAGGTGCATATGTATAATAGAAACGTTGTGAATAAAGCATGATTGCATTCATAGTTTGTGAAAGCCCTGTGATGCACGGCAACAATGAATAGTTCTATTCATTACCTATTATAGTGGCCTTTCTTTTCAATTCTTACATTCTTCATGCTACTCTCCTTTAAGATACAGGTGGCCTTTCAACTTTTGAAAAACATCAGAATGTATTATTTGATGTGTCTGCTGAAAGTGAATTGTTGAAGAAGAGATAGCCATTTATACTTTGCTAAAGAATAATAATATTTCCTTACTTATTGTATGAAACCAAAGACGGATGATATATTTATTTTCTGTATCATTTACTTTTATTACACACCTACTGGGGAGCACTAGTCCAGAGCAATGACTTGGAACATTTTTTACTTCTGCGCCTTGAAAATAACCTGGTTATTTTCTTATACTCATGAGGCCTTAATTCATTTGGGAGTTTTTAACAAAATAACACAGATTTTGCAGCTTATAAGCAAAAGAGATTTATTGTTCAAAATTCTGGCTGCTGAAGTCCAAGCTCAAGAGTCAGTTGGGTCAAGGTAGTACTGTGTACTTTGGACAATAGCATGGGTTACATTAATTGACTTTTGCATTTTTTGTTAGAGTGACTGCACCTGATTTCTTTTTTTTCCCTTTATTTAAAGATCTTGATTACATACATGGTTGTGATTAGGTTTCAGTCATGTAAAGAACACCCCCCCCCTTTGCCAGTGCAACATTCCCACCACCAATGTCCCAAATCTCCCTCCCTCCCAACCCACCCCACCTGTACTCCAGACAGGCTTTCCAGTTCTCTCATTCATTCACATGATTAGGGTAGTTCTCTGTGTAGTTATTTCTATAACTACACTCACCACTCATTGTGGTGTGCTTCATGAAGTGAGCTGGAAGTTCCAACCCTCCTCCCATTGTCTCTGAG
>PVKC010031085.1:0-14408 GCA_004027635.1 Crocidura indochinensis
CACTCTGGTAAATATACAAGAAAAAGTGCAGGAAGATAGCTTTATATTTTCATTTTTTCTAAATGTATAGTCTTGTGGATACATTCCCTTTTCTTTCCCCCCACATCCCTTTCAGCACTGATTGTTCTTGTTCTTTGTGATGTGTGCCAGTCTCTGTGGCATGAGATGGTACCTCATTGTTAATTTGCATCTCCCTGAGGATTAGTGATGTGGAACATTTTTTCATGTATCTTCTGGCCATTTGTATTTTTTCTTTGAAAAATTGTCTGTTCATTTCTTCTCCCCATTTTTTGATGAGTTTAGATGTTTATTTCTTGTTAAGTTCTGTCAGTAACTTGTATATCTTAGATATTAGCCCCTTGTCTGATGGGTATTGGATGAATAGTTTCTCCCATTCTGTGGGTGGCTTTTGTATCCTAGGCACTATTTCCTTTGAGGTGTAGAAGCTTCTCAGATTAATATAGTTCCATCTATTTATCTCTGTTTCCACTTGTTTGGAGAGTGTTGTTTCTGCCTTGAAGATGCCTCTAGTCTCAATGACATGGAGTGTTTTACCTATGTGTTCAATATGCCTTATGGTTTCAGGTCTGATAATCTTTTATATTAAAGATCTTTGTAGTTTAGAAATAATTCTGCATTTCAACTGGAATTTTCTTGCTGCAATAATTATATTGGTACAGACTTGGTGGTTTTTTTTTGTGTGACATGAATGGTTTCTGAAAAGCCTCTTGATTTTTTTTGCCACACCCAAATATGGTCAGAGTTTCCTTCTGGCTCTGCACTTAGGAATTATTTCTAGTGGGGTTGGGGGGCCTTATGGTGTTCTGGGGATCAAACCTGGGTCTGATACATGCAGGGAAAGAACCCTACTCACTGTACTATATCTTCACCCTTCTTAATAATTTATAATTGTGTTTGTGTTCTGAGGTGACAAATTTCCTTTTGTTGACATCTTGTTAAGATTATAATCATGTCACTGTAATGACTCCCTGCCTGGTACCAAATCTTCTTCTGGGAGGAAACATGGCAGCATGCTGAAAGTATGGACAATTATGGTCCTAGATGGTTCTAACTTTCCAAGTCAGAAGTTACTTATTAACTGTTGACCTCCTAAATCTCAGTTTATTCATCTGTAAAGTGGGAATAACAGTAATATTTAAGTCATTGGTTTAATGAGAAAATTAAGTGAAAACATTCTTTAAAAGCTCTAATTGCAGATTTTGGCATACAAGTTCTTATTTGATGCTTCATAGACTTCTTATTTCATTTCATTTTTTTTTTGGTTTTTGTTTTTTTTTTTTTTAGGCCCAAAGGGATACTCAGGGCTCCTGGCAGACTCGGGGGACTGCATTGGATATGGGGAATTGAATCCAGGTTTGTGCTGGGTTGGCTGTGTCCAAGACAAATGCTCTACCACTGTACTGTCACTCCAGACCCTTCATAGTCTACTTAACAGTAAGATAGAAACTGTTTGGCAGTTAAAATGTGTTAGCTTTACAAAGGAGACATTATAAATGGTCACTGCTTTCTCTGCACTGCTTGGTTTCCTGTCCCCTGTTTTCCTCAGTGATGCAGCAGTGAAAGACCTCAGCGAAAAAAATTCTCTGCCCATGTCAGTAAGGTAGGCTGTCTCTGTCCAGGAAGGGGGAGTCAGATTACTGCCATGTGCTTTGACACAAAGGAGAGATATTATTTATTTATTTATTTATTTATTTATTTATTTATTTATTTATTTATTGGCTACACTCAGTGATGCTCAGAGGCTACTCCTGGCTATTCGCTCAGAAGTTGCTATTGACTTGGGGGAAAATATGGGACACAGGGGATCAAACTGTGGCCTATCTTGGGTCAGCCACATGCAAGGCAAACACCCTACTACTGTGGCACCACTCTGGCCCTCAAAATAGATATTTTAAAAAGTCACTGCTTACTCTGTGCCTGCTTGGTTTCCTGTACCCTGCTTCCCTCCATAATGCAGCTGTGAAAGGCCCCAGTAAAATGAATCTCAACCATGTCATCAAGGTAAGCTGTCTTCACCCATGAAGGGGGAGCCAGAGGAATGTGGCCTCCCTTTTGCTTAGCAGCTGCATGCATCTTCTAGCCAATGAACCCCAATATAACATGGAGAGAAACCCAAACAACAAGCTTGACAATGGGGAAACAATGCAGGCTAACATCATGCATAGAGAATGAAGATGACAGCTCTGATAACCCCCAAAATGCCAACCACTTGGTTAATCTCTCAGATAAGGAGTTAAAGATGAAACTGGAGGATCTTCAAGAACTCAATGAAAGAATAAATTGAGCTGAATGAACTACAAATCAGCAAACTCCAAACTGAAATAACAGAACTGAAAAAGCCGGTAGAAAAAAAGAAAACCTCAATGGAAAGCCTCTGAAACAAAGCAGCTGAGGACAGAATCAGAGAGTCAGAAGATGAAATACAGAACAACTCCATACAGCAGAAGAGATTGGAAAAGAGCCTTAAAAAATGATCAAACAATGGAAAAGATATTTACAGAATGTGAACAGATGAAAATAAAAGTCTTTGATAAACTCAGCAGAAACAACATAAGAATCATTGGTGTCCCAGAGACCCAAGAAGAAAATCCACAGGAAGAATCTACAGTCACGGTCATCATTACAGAGACACTCCCTGAGCTAGAGACTGCACATAGCCAACTCTTGCATGCCCCAAGAATACCAGCTAAAAAAGACCTGTAAAAAAGCATCCCAAGGGGCCCGGGAGATAGCATGGAGGTAAGATGTTTGCCTTTCATGCAAAAGGTCATCAGTTTGAATCCCGGTGCCCCACATGGTCCCCCTTGCCTGGCAGGAGCAATTTCTGAGCATGGAGCCAGGAGTAACCACTGAGCACTGCCGGGTGTGACCCAAAAACTAAAAACTGTATTTCATGGTGGATGTTACTTCACATCTAAATCAGCTTAATCATAAACTACAGGGGAAAGGAAACAATTTTTTTGATGTTAGAAGAAGTTATTTCGTTTGAAAACAAATTATCTGTTTTTGCTCAAGATTTTGACAGAGAAACATTGATTCACTTTCCACGCCTGTTGAAACATAGCCAGAAAAATAATTCTGATATTGACGTTATTTATTTTTTTATTATTTTTTTTTGTTTTGTTTTTTTTGGGTCACACCGGGCAGTGCTCAGGGGTTACTCCTGGCTCCATGCTCAGAAATTGCTCCTGGCAGGCACGGGGGACCATATGGGGCACCGGGATTCGAACCAATGACCTTTTGCATGAAAGGCAAACGTCTTACCCCCATGCTATCTCCCAGGCCCCGACATTATTTTAAACCAGCACTTTTAAGTATGAGTGAAGCTTTTCTCAGGAGGTTTCAGGATTTCAAAAATAGCAAAGTGACGTTGGCCTTTGCTGAAAAACCTCTGGATGTCACTGTAAAGGAATTAAAGTTTTCTCCCTTTAATATCAACATTGGCAACTTTCAAATGCAATTGCTGGATTTAAAAAACAAATAACTGTGGAGCTCGAATTTTCAATGTCTTTGTGCTAATTTAGAAAGATTGGAGAAACACAAATGTGAACTTATTTCACAGCACAAGTGGTCTGCTTTGAAAGACCTGGAGAAGGAAGACATATTGATTTTTAACACCTGGAATAGCATTCCTGACTCATATAATGAACTGAAAAAGCTAGCATTTGATGTTCTTTCCTTGTTTGGGTCTACATATTTATGTGAACAATCATTTTCAACATGAATCTTATCAAGAATAAATTGAGAAATTGTCTCATCAATGAGAGCCTGGAATCATGCCTAAAATTAAAAATAAGAACATACAAACCTGACTTACTCAAACTATCCAAGGAAACGCAAGACCAATGTTCACATTAGTGTTTGTGACTTTGTCAGTCATTGTCAGGATGTAATTTTATCTACATTGTAAGGCAAATTTTATGGAATTTAATGTTACCAATAATATCTTTCTAAAGTTTTTGTTTTATTAATTGTGTTATCTGTATCCTCCCGACCTATGTGGATACTTGCATGCAGAATATTCTCAATAAAAACTTATTGAAACTGAAAACAGTGTAACGTCCTATATATTTTCAGTTTTAAAAATGTGGTTCTCAGGGTCAGGAAGGTGGCGCTAGAGGTAAGGTGTCTGCCTTGCAAGTGCTAGCGTAGGACCCTGGCATCCCATATGCCATCCCAAGCCAGGAGCGATTTCTGAGTGCATAGCCAGGAGTAACCCCTGAGTATCAAATGGGCGTGGCCCCAAAACCAAACACCAAAAAAGAAATGTGGCTCTCAAAATAAATTTCAATCATGGTTTTGGCGAGATTTGGCTCAGTTGAAATAAAAGGTTGCCCACCACCAGTGTAGCTAGTTGATATGACTGTATGGCAGACATCTTGGGATTTCTCACTGCAGAGGCCTTGGATTTTGATCCGCTTCAGCATACTTCCCTGAGGGCTTGTTTTCTTCAGAGGTGAGCCATCCTGCCTACAAACAGTGGCACTAGGTAATTCCTGCTGTTTATCAGAGCTTTGCAGACATCTTGGGTCTTCACTTTGCTGTCCTGCTGTATGGGATTTTGTTCCTCCTAGGCATTCCTTCCTGAGGGCTTGTCCTCTTTGGATGTGAGCTGTTCTGCCCATATACAGTGGAGCTAGCTGATATCTGCTGTGTATTAGAAGCATGGCAGATATCTTGGGACTTTTATCTGCTGTCCTGTGGCCTGGGATTTTGATCCTCCTCAGCATTCTTCCCTGAAGGCTGGTCTTCTTTAGAAGTGAGCGGTCCTGCTCATAGACAGTGGACTAGCTAATATTTGCTGTGGTTCATAAGTATGGAGGACACCTTGAGCCTTCTCTCTTCTGTCCTGTGGCCTGGGATTTAGATTCTCTTTGGGATTCTTCCTTGAGGTCTCATGTCCTTCAGAGGTGTGCCAACAAACAGTAGAGCTGGCTGATTTCTGCTGTGTGTCAGAAGCATGGCAGATATTTTGGTCCTTCTCTCTGTTGTCCCATGGCTAGGAATTTTGATCCTCTTAGGCATTCTTCCCTGAGGGCTCATCTTCTTTGAAGCTGAGTGGTCCCACTCACAGAGAGTGGATCTTGCTGATATCTTTTCTGTGCCAGAAGCACGGCAGACATCTTGGGCCTTTTCTCAGCTGTCTTGTAGCCTGTGATTTTGATCCTTTTTGGCATTCTTCCCTGACTACTTGGTTCAGAAGTGAACCATCTTGCCCAGGGACAGTAAATTAGCTGATTTCTACTGTGTGTCAGTAGCATGGAGACATCTTGGGTCTTCTCTCTGCTGTCATGCAGCCTGGGATTTTGCTCCTTTTCAGCATTCTTCACTGAAGACTTGTCATATTTTGAGGTGAGCCATTCAACCCACAGACTTTGGTTCTAGCTTATATCTATATGTCAGAAGCATGGCAGACATCTTGGGCCTTCACTTTACTGTCCTGTGGCCTGAAATTTTGATTCTCTTTGGCATTCTTCCCTGATGGCTCCTCTTCTTCAGACATGAGTGGTCCTGCCCACAGACAGTAGAGGTATCTCATTTCTACTATGTGTCAGAAGCACAGCAGATATCTTGAGCCTTCTCTGTGCTGTCCCGTCTCCTGGAATATTGATGCTCTTTGACATTCTTTCCCGAGGGTTTGTCTTCTTCAGAGGTGAGCTGTTTCACCCAAAATGTGGAGTTAGCTGATTCCTGCTGTTTGTCAGAAACATAGTCATCTGGAGCCTTCTCTGATGTCCTGTGGCCTGGGATTTTAATCCTCTTTGACATTTTTCTCTGAGGGCTTGTTTTCTTTGAAAGTGTACCGTCCTGTTCAAAGACTGATATGTGCTTTGGTTCAGAATCTCGGCAATCATCTTGGGCCTACTTTTTGCTGTCTTGCACCCTGGGATTTTTGATCCTCTTTGACATTCATCTCTGAGGGCTCGTCTTTTTTAGAGGTGAGCCATTCTGCTATTCAGTCAAGCTAACTTATATCTACTGTGTGTCAGAAGCACGGCAGGCATCTTGGGCCTTCTCTCTGTTGTCTTGTGGCCTGAGATTTTGATTCTCTTTGGCAATATTCATCAAGGGTTTTTCTTCCCAGGTGATCTGTCCTTGCTACAGACAGTGGATTAATTGATTTCTGCTGTGGATTCAGAAGCACGCAGACATCTTCGGCCTTTTCTCTGCTATCCTGTGGCTTGGAATTTTGATCCTCTTTGGCATTCTTTCCTGAGGGCTCATCTTCTTTAGAGGTGTGCCATTCCTCCCACAAAGGGTGGAGCCAGACAAGGACAGCTTCTTCTCTTCACTTTCCTCTGGCATGCATCTTCTAGCTGATAAATACCACCACAACACTTAGAAATATCCATAACACAAGCAAGCGTGACAATGGGGAAACAACACAGGCCAACACCAGACATAGAGAATGAAGCTGGAAACTCCGATGACCCAAAAATGGTCAACCACATAGTCTCTCAGCTATAGAGTTGCAGGGGTCTCAAACTCAATTTACCTGGGGGCTGCAGGAGGCAAAGTCGGGATGATTCATGAATGCAAAGTCAGTAGTAAGCCTTGAACATTGGGGGCTGTGACCCAAACAACTAAAACAAAACAAAACAAAAAAAAGATTCCTCTAGGGCAGGGCCACAAAATGTTGTACAGAGGGCCAGAAACAGCCTGCAGGCCATGAGTTTGAGACCCCTGGTTTAGAGAATATGGAAGATGTTCATTGAACTCAAAGAAAGCATAGATTGAGTTGAATGGAATGCTAATAAAAATCAAGAGGATATGAAGATAGAAATCAGAAAACTCAAAACTGAAGTAACCATTCTGAAAAACTCATTAGATGAATTGAATACCTTAATGGAAAACCATTCCAACAGGTAATAGAAGCTGAGGATAGAATCAGTGAGCTGGGAGATGAGATGCATAACAACTTCATACAGCAGAAAAGATTTGGAAAAAGTCCGAAAGTAAATGATAAGACAATGCAAAAATTACTAAAAGAATGTGAACAGATTAAAATAGCAGTCTTTGTTGTTGCCATTTCCTCATTGTCAGGATGTCATATCAAAACTGGCTCTTGTTGGTGTCAGAGTAGTACTGTATTAAGAGTGTCCTAGAGCAGTGGTCAGCAACTTTTTTTTTCAACTGAACCAAATCTTGCCAAAACCACGATTAAAATTTATTTTGAGAGTCACACAGGACGCACACTGACAGAGGCTAGGAGCAGAGTCCTGACTCCTGGAGTGGCTGCCCGGCACACAGAAGAGCCAAATTAAAAGTGTAAAGAGCGGGGGTGGGGAAAAAAAAGTGTAAAGAGCCACATATGGCTCGCGAGCTGTAGGTTGCCAACCACTGTCCTAGAGGGAGACATTTTGTAGGGAGAACTGTGTTGGTTCTATGTCTGAGATCTAGAGTTCGGGTTTGAATGGTTGCTGTCTAATCACATGGAGTTTATTGGGGCCACATGACATATGTTCATGGTAGCAGGCAACCTTGTATTATAAAATGTATGAGTTCTTATCCCTAGTAGATAAGAGATTGCTTCTATATGTAAAATAGCCCACTTTTTAATATGCCTTTGCAAAAAGAAATGGTGCTGTATTATATTGCTGGTATATTTGGAGGCGAGAGTGTCAGACTCCATCATCTCTACACCATGGTTTTGATCTGAGCTTTAATCTTGGGCAAGACATTTTCTTGTAGGTTTTTGTACCAAGCAGAACTAAAACAGGTGAATTTAAGGAAGAGAAGAAAACAAAAACAAGACAAAAATATATATAATAAAATGAGTTTAAAAAGTAATTAAGAGAACAAAATGATGCAGGAGACTACCTTACATTTGGGGATAAACAGGTTAAGAGGTAGTATTATAGACGTCTTTAACATTTAAAGGAAATATAGGCTTCCCCATTGTCTTTTGAGATATTTTTGTGGGGGATGGAATCCTGGGCACATTTTCATCACACACCCTGGTCTCGTTGAGTTTGAGAAGTGATTTGCAGAAAGGGTTCGGGTAAAGTTCTTGTACTGGGTGTCCTTCTGGAGTTGAATCTGGTATTAAGCAACAGTCTACATTAGGGGGGGCATGAGAAGGAGGGCCACAGACCATGAGTCAGCATGAGTATTGGTTGTAGTTTCTTGCCGGGGGAAGAGATGTGGGGCTGAGTGGGTGTCCTTTCGCTTCGGAGCTGGGTGATGGCTTGTTGGGGCAGGAGATTGGTCTTGATATGTAAAGGGTTAAGACCTGAAAGTAAAGATTGTTAGTAAGGTGGAATATTGAATTGGAACTGGGGGGAGGTGAAGGGATAGTAGGATTTCTGAAGTGGGGGAGGAGGAATAATATATAGGAGAAACTTATGCACTATATGCATGAATTGTTTACTATTTAGGTTTTGTTCTCATAGAGGAGTCCTCTCTCTATGTACTGATGTCCACATAAAGACATACATTAGCAATCTATTCTTAAGGTATTGTTAGAGGTCTGACCCTAATAGGATGTCTAAATTCTTAAGGACTGGTTGAATTAAGATAAATAATTAGCTTAGGTATAGCTTAAGAGAGGAAAGGAGAGCAAAAGATAAGAGAGGAGAAAATAAAAATAAGTAAATATAGTAAATATAAATTAAAAAATTAAATAAATCAAATAAAAGAGATTGGGCTAGTGCATCAGATTTGGAGGTTTTCCCCAGTTTCCAGGCATTTCATCAGTAATAAGATGGGCCTTGCTAAATGAAGGTTTCAGGGTTAGATAATGGCTGGAGCAGTTTAGGATACACATAGGTTTCATGTCTCAAGTACTAAACAATGTGATAATGAGGTCTACCTACGTAGGTGGTTACCCTATGTAGTATTGTCTTTTGCATCTTATACATCAAAGTTCCTTTCCTAAGAAGAAACTAACAGTGTGGGAATTATTTAACATAGATTGAATTGATGATGATGAGGATGAAGAGTAAGAAGAAGAAAGGAGAGAAAGAAAGAAGTACCGAGAAGAGACAGAGAGAGAGAGAAATGGAGAGAAAGGAAATGTTAATTTGTCAAAACATGTTTGATGAGTAGGTCCTGTAACATAAGTCTGTGGTTTGCAGTTGACTGTTTCAGTCGTATGAATGATCATATGCTTCAGGTCCTTATAGAGGACATAAACCAGAGGAAAAGGGTATATTGGAGTGTTTTATCAAGACTTTTTCATAATGCAAAGTGAATATGGTATGTGGTATGACTGAGCCACAGTGTAAGATTAGGGTATCCACCCTTAGTATCCAAGAATCTCTGTGGACAGAGAAGCTGAGAGGTTCTTGTATACCTAGTAAGATTAAGATATTAAAACATGTTAAGAAACGCTGTTGCTGGAGTTTCTGGCTTCCAATGATATTCTTTACCTGTATCTGTGTATAAGCTTCCTAAGACATTATTATAGGCCTTCGTAGTAAAAGACTGATTACATAGCTGTTCACTCTAAATGGTTGCTTCCATTGTTGTTGGCTTCTTTATGGTACAATGGATAGTCGAAGCTTTGTATTGTTTCTCTTCCACTTGTTTTGAACATTTCTTCCCAGTAAATGCTGACAACTACTTGAATTTTACCCTATTTGACTATTGTATTTGTTCTTGGAGTATATGCATACATGGTGTATATTCTAAGTACCTCAGGAAAGTGCTATCATTCTGTGTTTATCCTCCTTCTTCTGGCTTACTTCATTTAACATAATCTTTTTTTGTTTTTGGGTCACACCTGGCAGCGCTCAGGGGCTATTCCTGACTCTGTGCTCAGAAATTGCCCCTGGAAGGCATGGGGGACCATATAAGATGCCGGGATTCAAACCACCGACCTTCTGCATGAAAGGCAAACACACTACCTACATGCTATCTCTCTGGCCCTAACATAATATTTTGTAGATCCATCCATGTTACTGCAAAATCCATGATTATATAATTTCTAACTGCTATGTAGTATTCCATTGTGTATAAATACCACATCTTCATGGTTCACTCATTAGTTGTTGGGCATTGAGATTGGTTCCAAATCTTGGCTATTGTACTGAGTGTTGCAATAAATAGTGGGGTGCACACATACTTTGGGATGAATGTTCTTCCAACTTGGGGCTAGATATCCAGGAGAGCAATTGCTGGATCATATGGCAGCTCAATTTGAGTTTACTGTTTTTACTGTTTACTGTTTACAAACTCCACACCGTTTTCCTTTGGGGTTGTTCCATGCAGTATTCCCACCAGCAGTGGGTGAGAATTCCTTTTTTTTTTTTTTTTTTTTTTTTTTACCAAATCCCTGCCAACAGAGATTGGTTCCATTATTTTTGATGTGAGCCATCATCACTGGTGTAAGGTGGTACCTCATTGTTGTCTGATTTGGATTTCCCTAACAATGAGTGAAGGTGAGCATGTTTTCATGTGTCTGTTGGCCATCTTTTGGTCTTCCTTGGCAAAATGTCTATTCATTTCTTTCCCCCATTTTTCTATGGCTTTCTTAGATTTTTTGGAGCTCACCTTCCTGAGTGCTTTGTATGTCCTAGATATCAGCCTTTTATCTAAAGAGAACACTTTTATTTTTAAAACCAAATAATTTTTTAAATGATATTGTTCTTTTCATTAGACTGAGAGAATTGGCTAGATGACTAGAATGCATGGCTGGCATGCAGAGACTTTAAGATCCACACTGAATAATAAGTGTTGCGGCCCCTAAGCCTCTTAAACAATGCTTGGGAGGACCTCCAAACTAAATTTTATTTAAATATTATCTATAATAAAATGTTTCCATGCAGGGGCTGGAGAGATAGCATGGAGGTAAGGTGTTTGCCTTTCATGCAGAAGGTCATTGGTTCAAATCCTGGCATCCCATATGGTCTCCTGAGCATGCCAGGGGTGATTTCTGAGCGTGAAGGCAGTAGCAATCCCTGAGCAACCCTTGAGTAACCCAGGAGCTGCAGGGTGTGACTGAAAAACCAAAGAAAAAAATGTTTCCATATATTTGATAAATGTGAATATAAGAAAATAATTGAATATTTCTATGTTCTATGTCCCAATGATTTGTTTTATATTGTTATAAGTTTAATTTGTCTCTTAACAAATTCCATCAAAGTGATTCGTGTTTGATATTGCCTCCAACAGACTGTAGAAATATATGCACATTTCCTCAGTTACACTTGATACTGCCTTTTTGTAATTTTAGCTCCAGTAGAGAAGTAGTGGGTTTTACTCAGTGTTTTTTTTAAAACAATGTTTATGAATAAAGATGTGGAACATCTTTTCATATACTTCCGGCATTTCTTGCATCTCATTTTGTTAAAACTATTATTTTGTCTATTTTAACTGGTTTATTTTTTCAAATTTTTAGTTTTTATATAATTCAATGATAGTCCAGTGTGTCTGATTTTTGTACTTGGAATAATTTCTTCTAGAAAGTTTATGGTTTGAAGTAGTGGTTTGGGTGACACACAATGATGTGAAGGGGTTATCCTTTCTCTGTGAACACAGTACTTGGGGGACTGTAAGAGGTGCCAGGATTGAACTGGGCTGATTTTTTTTATCAAGCAAGTACCATAACCCTGTACTCTTTTTCTAGCTCCTATATTTATTCTTTTATGAGATATTGCTATTCTTTTTTATGGTTTTTTTTTTTGCTTTTGTTTTGGTGGGCACACCAGGCGATGCTCAGTGGTTACTCCTGGCTATGTGCTTAGAAATAGCTCCTGGGTTGGGGGATCATATGAGATGCTGGGGTATTGAACCGCAGTCTGTCCTAAGTTAGCAAGTGCAAAGCAGATGCCCTACCGCTTGTGCCAACTTTCTGGCCCCTGTTATTTATTCTTTTAAAATTATATTTACATATATATAGTTGTAGTGATTGGTTTTCTAGTATTAAACATTCTATTTTAGAGACAAGTCATTTGATTATTGAGCTTTACTCTTTTTACATTTTGCTGAATTTAATTCTGCCTGAGATATCAATTATCACACAGTTGGATACAGATAATGTAGGATATCATGTAGCTTTGATTCTATTGAAGACAATGCAATGCGAAATATAAGAGCAGATACTTCTTTAAAGGTAAGAGTAAAATCATAGCTTTTCAGGACAATAGGAGAATCTATTTTATTGCTGCAATGTTAACTGACACAAAGCCATGACTTTCTGTTTTATATAAAATCTTTAGTAATGTAGGAAAATTCAGGGTGAATATAATTTTATAAGAATTTTCCTTCTTACTATTTTTTGAAGTTACCAGTTTATATTTCTGCCAGAGAGCTGTAGAAAGCTTTACAAATGGTCTTCAATTATTCTACCTGCCTAGAAAGCTGACAAATGCAATAGCCTAGATGTTTTACTTGGGCTATGCAATCCAATATTAACGCTTTTCTTCCCAATAGAATTTAAGTAATGTAAACATAAGAGGGCATAGGGGAATGAAAATGTGCAGAGCAAAGTCCTTAGGAGTATATCAGTTTTGACCGATGATTCAAGGGTTATGTGTGGGAGACTATTGGGGATTATTCTGCATTGCATTATCTGAGGCTATAACTGTAAAGTGATCTTTAAGGTTGTCATTAAATTTGTCACAATGGACTCACTCTCTATGGTAAAAATAAAGTTCTAACTGGAGCCTCCAGGGCAAATATTATGGGAGTACTTAAAAATAAATAAGGAACAGAGCTCAGCATAAATAACTATTTCATTTATGAAGAAAAATCAGGAGTTATACTTTTTTTAAGAACGTCTACAAAGCAAGATCTGCACACACAGTTCAATGTTTCACTATTTTAAGGGTCAGTAAGTGTTGTTTAGATGAAAGGAATGAAGGGCTGGAGTGATAGTACAGCGGTAATAGTTGTATGAGGCCAACTGTATTCCATCCCTGGAATCCCATATGATCCCTTGAGTTCCACCAGGTGTAATTCCTGAGTGCAGGAATATAAGTGATGTCATTCTTATTTATCCATCTTCTGGCTTACTTCATTTAACACAATATCTTCTAGTTCTATCCATATTGCTGCAAATTGCATGACTGCATCATTCCTTACAGTATATAATATTCCATTTCATAATCTACTCTTCTATTGTTGGACATCTAGATTGCTCTCAAGTCTTGATTTTGCACTGAGACCTGCAATGAATAATGCTGTGCATACATCCTATTGGATGAATGTTTTTCTGTCCTGGGGATAGATACACAAAAGAGGGATTGCTAAGTCATATAGCAGTTCAATTTAGAGTATGCTGAAAACCTTTTATACTGTTTTTGGATCAGGCAGCATTTCCATGTGCAGTGGATGAGAATTCCTTTCTCACCCCAACATCCCCAACAGAGATTTCCCCACTACATATATATATGTCACACCTGGCGATTTTCAGGGGTTACTCCTGGCTCTGTGCTCAGAAATTACTCTTGGTAGGCATGTGGAACCATATGGATTGCAGGGATTTGAATCACCATCCTTTCTTTTTTCTTCTTAATTTTATAGAAAAATGCAGTAATCTGAGGTAAAACAAAGTAATCTGTGTCCCAAGGTTCTGTGAAAATGGTGGGAACCCCTATCTAAAAAATAAAAATCAAGAAAAAATGCCACACATCAAAAATAACTGATCAGGGATGAGAGGGTGAAGGGACAGGAAAGTAATTGTAAAATGGTAAGCAGGCTAGGAGTAAAGGAAGGGTTGTATATAATTAATATAATAATATAATATAAAACATAAGCAGGCATTATGTACAATACAAATGAACAGACATAGAAGTTTCCACCACATTCACACTTACACACACATACACACATAGACAGACATTGAAGACTGGTCCATAGATCGCAGTTGAAGAACTCATCAAGGTGGAATGGGTCAGAGTGCTTAAAAAATATGAGGCTGGCAATTCAGGGAGAAAGGTTTCCAGTTCCTAGGCAAATCATCATTGGTGAGGGTAAACTTTGCTGAATAAAGGCGTTCAGGGTTGAATAGTGCATGAGCATGTTTAATACAGTCATATTTTTCAAGTCTAAAATAGTAAGAACCCTAGAATAGCTAAAGCACTACTAGGGAAAAGGAAAATGGGAGGCATTACGTTCCCCAACTTTAAACTCTACTACAAAGCAATAGTTATCAAAACAGCATGGTATTGGAATAAAGACAGACCTTCAGATCAGTGGAATAGGCTTGAATTCTCAGACATTGTTCCCCAGACATACAAATACCTAATTTTTGATAAAGGAGCAAGAAATCCTAAGTGGAGCAGGGAAAACCTCTTCAACAAGTGGTGCTGGCAGAACTGGTTTGCCACTTGCAAAAAAGCGAACATAGACCCCCAGTTAACATCATGCACGAAGGTAAAATCCAAATGGATTAAAGACCTCGATATCCGACCTGATACTATAAGGTATATAGAACAACACGT
>PVKC010031086.1:0-14638 GCA_004027635.1 Crocidura indochinensis
AACACACATCCACCCTGGTGACATGTTTTACCTATGGGAAGCCCAGCAGTGCCCCTCTGCACTACCAGGTGAAGCACCTGCCCCAGAAAGATCTAGTACACTCAGAGTCCATCTGAGGTGGGCTGCAAGCCAGGGACTCAGGAGCATGATGAGCATCGATGGCTAGGCTAAGCCAGCAGAGTGTCTGAGCGAGATTCTAAGCAGGGGTGGTGGGCACCACAGATGAACATGAGACCAGACACAGAGGTGACCACGGGCCTGAAAGCCCACTTCCCCTGACTTCCAGGCCAGGACTAGAGATTAAGACAGATCCTGCGCCTGCTGGGTCACAGAAGGGAAGGTGCCACTGGTAAGTGGGGGGAAGCTGGTCTTGGCAGCCCTGTGAGCCCACCATCCAATGCTGGCTAAGAAACTCCCAGGACAAGATCCGGAGTGATAGTTCAGCAGGTAAGGTGGTTGCTTTGCACATAGCTAGTCTGAGTTCAATTCTGGCATTCCATCTGGCCCTTCAAACACTGCCAGGAGTGATTCCTAAGCACAGAGCCAGGAGTAACCTCTAAGCACTGCCAGGTGTGGCCCAAAACAACCAAAAAGAAAAAGAAAGAAAAAGAAATTTCCAAGAGGCCAGAGAGAGAGCCAGAACATATACAAGAAGATAGAGAGACAGGGAGTGGCAGCAGAGAGGACCTGGACCCCTACCTGGACCCCTACCTGGATAGGTCCCCTGAAGTCATACAAGGGGCACAAGAAGTGCCAATGAGAACAGTCAGCACCCCCAAACAGCAGTTCACCAGTCAGATTTCTCCATAGTTAGACACTCAATGTCACCCCAGAGACCCCACCCATAGCCTTAGATGTCACCATGGACCAACTTTGCCTTGCCCTGCAGCTGGTCCCTCTACAGGCCACGTGTATACAAAGGCTCAGGATGAAGGTCCCCCCAGAACCCAAAGAGCTGAGCTTCAGGGGGCAGGAGGTCCAGGAACCTGTAACCTCAGAGCAGTGGCCTAGATGTGCACTGAACGGGACCTGTGTGCCTGCTGGCAGCTCAGCGTACATGCAGACATGAACAAAAGCCCCTGCAACAGTCCAGGGCCAGTCACCCTTCCCAGTACAACATGCCACACCCCAGCACAGGCTCATTGAAGTGTTCAATAAGTGACGGGAAGTGGGGGGAGGAGGGAATCTCAGGGCGGGAGGTGTCCTGGGCCCAAGGCCTGGCTCTGTGTTTATTGTAAGGTTCCAGCCCCAGAAGCCCCACAGGGAGCTGCATGTCTCTGTTCCTAGCATCGCCCTTGACCTTCTCCTCCAGCCTGCTTCCTGTCTAGGGTGGGGGCTCGACCTTCCTACCCACCCTCCACACACAATACTCGGTGCTGCTTCCGGTGTTGCTTCCCGTGCTCCTGAGGCTGGAAAGTGCATTAAGTCATCTACTGCTCAAAACAACCTTTGGGAGAGAGAACAGGGCTCAGAGAAACTAAGTAAATCCATGACTGATGAGCAGAAAAAGGGCAGCGATGGAGTCCAAACAGGGTCCAACAAGGAGAAACACCCCCGTGCCCTGCCCACCCACTGCCACAAGCACCAAGGTCCTGTGCCCGCTGCTGTAACACCTCCCAGGCCCAGGGTGTGGGGCAGTGGTTTAGGCACATGCCTGGCACACAAGAGACCTGAGTTTGATACCTGGCAAAAAAAAGAAACCACAGCAATAATACTGTGAATAGGGCATTTGCCTTGCAGCATCCAACCCAGTGTGTTCAACCCCTGACACCCCATAAGGTCTCCTGAACCCCACCAGGAGGGATCCCTGAGCGCAGAGCACAGCTAAGTGCCTCCACAAAAAAAGAAGGTGGGCGAGGGGCTGGAGAGATAGCAAAATGGTAGGGCATTTGCCTTGCATGCAGCCAATACAGGAAGAATGGTGGTTCAAATCCCGGCATCCCATATGGTCCCCCGAGGCTGCCAGGAGCGATTTCTGAGTGCAGAGCCAGTAGTAACTCCTGAGTACCACCGAGTGTGGCCCAAAAACAAAAAAAGCAAACAAAAAAGGGTGAGTGAGAGAGCTCAGTGGGCTGAGCACAGGCTTTGCAAGCTTGGGCCCTGGATTCGACCCCTGGCACTACATGGTCCTCCAAATAACCTCAGGCACTGAGCTGGGGATGCTCCCCCTGCCAGGCTCGGGGGACCATATGGGATGGCGGGATTCAAATCATAGTCTTTCTGCGTGCAAGGCAAATACGCTACCTCCATGCTATCTCTCTGGCCCCAGGCCTGGGCTTTTGACATGTGGTTGAGGTCAGCAGAGTCTGGTCTGGCTGCTGTCAGGTGCAGAGGTGCCAGGGGTGTTTCTGAGATCCAAGGGCTAGGGGTTCCTCTCACATGGGGGTTGGAGGGGTGACTGCTTGTTCTAGAGATGGGGGTCCCCTGGACTGTTACACAGACAATGCCCTGGCTTGGTGGCGCCTGCGGGTCATCTAAATGTGCTCACTGACTCATGGAGCTCATTTAGTATATGAGTAAAATCTAAGAGATAAATATGGCTCTTAAACCGGAGAGTTGAGTAACTCAGTAACCTCAGTAATGAATAGTCCCGCCAGGTCTTACCACCATGTAGCACCCACCTCTGCACCCTGAAGCCCACTTAAGTGGCACTGTCATCATCCACAAGCTGCAAGGAAGCATGCAATGCCAGCACTTGAACAAGCTGTGAAGCCCAGGAGTTCATGGGTGCTAGTTGGTCATCCTACTTCCTGAACCCCAACCCCAAGAACACTCCTGAGGCAGACTTGGGCCAGATCAGGGCAGCTGACTCATAACCAGTCCCCAGGTGACTCAGCGAGGCCCAAAGCTGTCAGCTGCCTCTGGTCAGTGGCTCCTGAGCTCTCTCAGGATGCAGGATTCCTGGCTCAAGAAATATCCAGGACTATGACAGAGGACAGGGCCTCAGGATCACCTATAGTGTCTCTGAGAAGTGCAGAATCCCAGTTCCAACGGGTCAGAGATCCCCCAAACCACCCCCAGCCAGGAAAGGTCCAGGGATCTGGAAGGCCGGGGCTCCCCTAGACAAGAGCCTACCATGGCCTATCCAGCCTTCACAACAGAACCCAAGGAAGCAATTTTTATAACACAGGTTCTAAAAGTTGTCCTGAAACCCTTGGGGCCAGAGAGATAGTATGGCAGGTAGGGGTCTTGCCTTACACTTGGCTGTCCCCATTTCAATCCCAAGTACCACCACTCCCATGGTCCCCAGAACCCCTCCAGGAGCGATTGTTGAGTGCTGAGTCAGGAATTAATTAGCCCTGAGCATCGATAGGTGTGGTCCCAAATTTAAACCCAAAACTATCCTGAAACCTTCAACATCCTGGTCAGTTTAGGAAAGCACGGGTCCAACAATAAGACAGAGAGATGGACGAAGGCAGAAGTGGGCTGGAATCCGATCCAATAACTACCCAAATGTGGACTGCAGCCCCGGGGCCGCTGGGATTAAAGAGGACCCGTGACAAAGGACAAAGGGCGCAGGTCTGGCATCAAGCGCACAGCAAAGGCTCCCGTAAGGCTTCTTCATTTGTCTTCTCAACCGGGCGCTGTGCTGACACCCATGAAGTCAGGAGGGAGAAGCGGCTCCAGAGGATCAAGTGATACAAGGTCATTTGGAGGGCAAATGCCTGGGGATTGTGCTTCCAGCCCTGGCAGAGCTCCAAAGGGCCAGTCCTGGCCTCTCAGCCACCCACCGTGCTCTGTGGTGGAGGACTCCTGGCACCTCCTACTGCAGGTGGCACTGACCTCTTCTCTCCCTTCTGCCACCCTTGCTCGGTCTTGTCCTGGTAGATGGTGGTGATGGGGGCTAGGAGGAGGCTGGCAGGGGTGTCCCAAAGAAACCTCTCCCCTTCTCAGATGGGAAACCTTGGCTTTCACAGAGTAGAGGCCTGTCCCCACCACCACCCTGCCCCACACCCCCCACACTCTGTATCTGCCGATCCTGCGATTACACCCTGTGACAGGCAAACACACATTCTCTGGGGATGGGTGTAAAGCAGGAGTAAAGCCCATTTCCAGCAAGAGACCCTGCTCAACGCAGCTGGGGAAGCTCGGTGGAGTCAGGATGGAGGTTGGGATGTCTTAGGGCCCCCAACAGGGTGTGCCTCCAGTAGGAAAGCAATCAACAGCATGCATCAAGGAAAGTCCTGAGAAGGGCTCCTATAGGCCAGTCCTTCAGCCGCTCAGCTTTATTCTCTGGGTTCCCGAGTGACCATGCTCCCCTGCAACAGGTGCCCTCGCAGTCACCAGGTGGCTACAGCACAGATTTCAAGGGTCTGAGCAACAATTTCCAATAGGGAAAGACTGGATACTCTTCTTCCCACCCAAGAATGGAGAAAATCTTTTCCCAGCTGCTCCCTGATGTCTCACTGGCTGCTGACAAATCACATGGTTAAGCCTTGACCAATCACAGGCAAGGAAATGGATCCATATGACCAGTCTTTGACCAATAACAGTCGAAGGAGTGGAAGACTCAACCAATCACAGGCAAGGAAGTGGATCCATTAGGCCAAGCTTTGACAAATTACATTCAAGGAGGTAGATCTACTGGGCCAGGCCCACCTGAAGGGAAGCGCACAGTCCTGGCACCTGGAGAGGCTCATGGCTGGACAGGTTCAGAGCGCAGACAAGGAAGAGGAACTGTTGGATTGATGACCAGAAGGTACCTGGCCCCTGAAGCCCCAAGTACCAGATAGAGAAACCCCCACTCCCAGTCTTGTGCTTTGGCCCTCAGACTAGTCCAGAGCTCGTGAGGTCCTGGATCCTAGCAGCATGATGGCCAAAAAGAGCTTAGAACCCCAGCAGGAGTCAGAGTATAGGGGCCAAAGGTGGGCACACATGATAGAAAGGCCTCCGGCGCTGAGTCCTTCTGCTCATTTGCTCCTTCCCAAAGAAATGGCCTAAACATTTTGCTAAGAACTACTCTATGGACTCACCACCCAGTACCCAAATGTCCCACAAGACAGAACACTCTGAAAGGCAAAAGCTGACTTTCTTTGGACAGCAAAAACCTCAAAGGAACTAATATGAGGCTATTTCTCATTTCTCTTTATTTTTTTGGGTGGGGGGCACACCCAGTAATGCTCAGGGATTGCTCCTGGCTCAGAGCTCAGAAATTGCCCCCGGCTTGGGGAACCATATGGGACACCAGGGGATAGAACTTCGGTCCGTCCTAGGTTAGCACATGCAAGGCAAATGCCCTACCACCTGCATCCCATTCCGGCCCCTCTTCAGCCCTGTTATAATGACAAATCATACAGCTCAAACAGACACCTCTGAGAGTGACCCATGATGTATGAAACTGAGCACATTCTCCAACACTACATCTGAAGTACAACTGGCCCAGGGGATTCAGAAAAGAGGTCCAGGGTGTGAGTAACTCTTTCATACTTGACAAGGTAAAAGTGCTGTCATTTAGAAACAGCAGAACCATGCTCAACTCAAATGGAGAGACTGGGTTCAGCTCCCTTCTACTGGTTTTAGTCACTCTTCCCTTTTCATAGCTTCCAGCAACACACTTCTCACCCATTTTCCACCTGTAGAAAGAGGAAGATGGATCAGATCTGTGGGTTTAACCTGTGGTTTAATCTGCACATTGAAACATTGCTCAGAAATTGGCCTTCTTCCAAGGAGGGCTTAGGAAAAGTGGGGGACTCCATCCAGGGACAAGACCTCAGGCCCAGGATCATGGAGTTTGTTTCAAAGGGATTCCTCCCAGGCCACTCTGAGAACTGCCAGAGCAAAGTCCCTCTGAGGATCCCTTTCATGGTTCTCATGTGGTTCTGTGTTCCTCTCTGTAGCTTGCGGACCTCACTGTGAAGGACAAGGTGGACTTAAACTTGAAAAGGGCAGCTTCTGATGGACAGAGAAAATGCCAGAGCAAAAGAGAGTGAACATGGTAGGAGACAAGGCGCAGGTGGCAAGAGCAGGGAACCAAGAGAGCACAGGAAGAGGAGTGCAGTGGTGCTATACAAGGGACTCACTGCTGGAAAGATCATCCAGCAAGTGGCCAAATGCTGGAGACCCTCCTACTATCTGGGCCCTGGCTGAGCGGAGGCATCAGCTTCTGTGTACATGCGTACAAGTCACGGGAGTCACAGCACCTAAAAGGTTCAAGGTCAATGTTCCTGTTGGATGAACAATTTTTCAAAACTCCAAAGTAAGGTTGTGAACTCTGCCTCCAGGCTAGGAAGTGGGGTTGGGAGAGTGGGTCTTGCACTGTCTTTCCTCACCATGGCCTACAGGAAGATAAAAAATGGAGCAAAGGGGCCAGAGTGGTGACGCAGCAGTAAGGCATTTGCCTTGCACACGGCTGACCCAGGACAGAAGGCAGTTCGATCCCATGGCATTTTGTATGGTCCCCCAAGCCAGGAGCGGTTTCTGAGTGCAGAGCCAGGAGTAACACCAAGCATCACTGGGTGTGACCAAAAAAAAAAAAAAAAAAAAGGAGCAAAGGCTGAAATCTTAGGCAAACCCTCATTCATCTCATTCATTCATTTAGCCAACTTGCTATGTTTTTGTTTTGTTTTGTTTTGGTTTGGTTTGGTTTTTGGGTCACACCCAGCAGTGCTCAGGGGTTACTCCTGGCTCCATGCTCAGAAATTGCTCCTGGCAGGCACGGAGGACCATATGGGGCACCAGGATTCGAACCGATGACCTTTTGCATGAAAGGCAAACGCCTTACCTCCACGCTATCTCCCGGGCCCCTATGTTTTTATCACTGATTCAGTCTTGATTCAGGTTCTATCAATGGGGGGCGGCGGGGGGAACCCAATAGAAATAGCAGAGATCCTTGCCATCAGGAAGCCCATGTTTATTTGTTCTAGCCCTGAACCTGAAGAGGCCAGGAGACAGTAGACTGAAACCATTAAGTGAAATTTGCCCTGGCTGTCAGATGGTGGTTAGAAGAGAAAGTGCTTTCTTGGAAGTGGAAGAGGTCTGGGGACCCAGACTCTGGGAGACCTCAGTGGGAAGGAACTGAGGGCAGACAGAAGTGCTGGAGAAGCAGTTCAGGGAGCTTCTGAGTCCAGGAACCTGCAGGATCTCAAGAATGACTGAAAAAGTGCTCCCAAAAGAGCAGCACCCATCTCTCCAGCAGTGAACTCTGGGATCCTTCAAGAGTTTGTCAGCACTAACTCCCTCGGGGAGAAGCAGAGAGAGAGTTCAGGGGAGCCCTAAGAGGGGAATGATGGACCTGAGGCCATCAGGTTCTAAGGAGTGTCCACTGTCCCTCCCACTCATGGTCAGATTAAACCTTGTAACCAAATTTTCCCCAGGATTCAGCTTTGCTTCAGGCTTCATTTCCCTCTCTTGCCCATCATCAAGAAATAATTAAGGGGCCGAAGCAATAGCACAGGAGTAGGGCATTTGCCTTGCACATGGCTGACCCAGGACGGACCTGGGTTCAATCTCTGGCATCCCATGTGATCACCAGCACCTAGAGCGATTTCTGAGCACATAGTCAGGAGTAACCCGAGCGTCACCAGGTATTGCCAAAAAACAAAACAAACAAAAATAAATAATTAAAATGTCTCCAAATCACATCTAGTCAAAAGAGCCATGATGCCTTCCTGGAGAACTATCATAGGACCTTAATAGGTATAAGTGAGCCCCAAGATTAGTAGCCCAAGTAAGGTCCCAGTGAAGGGAATGGCTAGCTGTTCCTTTTCAGACCTTGAAAATGTGAGGAGTTTCAGCTGGCCACCTGCTAGGGTTCCGTTTCTCCCCACCAGAAGACCCACAAGACTCATGCCAGGTCCCTTGCTGAAAGAAGGGCATGTGCCTAGACCCAGGTTTATCCATCAGTTTAAGTTTCAGGGAGCAGCTTTCTCTCTCTCTCTCTCTGAGGGGCACAGGCCTGGCTCATGATCACCTGCCAGGCTAAAGCTGGGTTCACCCCATCACCATGTCTCACCAAGCTGACTCACAGGGCACTAGGGTGGTTGGACTGCCTCCCCGGAGCCAGAAAGGCCTGAAAGTCAACCCGAAGACAGACTGACTGTCCATCTTCCCCTTGACCTCTGCTCCAGCCAGGCCGTAGGGGGCCTGTGGCTATCCCTCCCTAGTCCTCTCCATGGATCTGCTTCTCCAGCACTTTTGTCTGCCCTCAGATCCTTTCCCACTGAGGCCTCCCAGAGTCTGGGTCCCCAAGCCTCCCCTACTCCCAAGAAAGCACTTTATCATCTAACCACCATCTGATAACCCAGGCAAATTTCACTTAATGGTTTCAGTTCACTGTCTCCCGGCCTCTTCAGGGCCAGAACAAATGTGGGCCTCCTGATGGCAAGGATCTCTGCTATTTCTGTTGGGTATTCCCCACATTGGTAGAACCTAAATCAAGACCTGAATCAAGACAAGAACATAGCAAGTTGGTTGAATGAATGAACAAATGAATGCAGAAGTGAATGAATAAGGGTTTGCCTACTAAGACGTCAGCCTTTATTTTGCTCCATTTTTTATCTTCCTGACCAAGGCCTTTGACCTTTTCCAGTCTGGATGACATTCTGTCATCCTTGGTGACTTCTCCCTACAGGGGTTCTGGGGTATATGGAACTCTCTTTATTTCTCTCTCTCTCATGAGTTTCCCCCAAACTACCCTTGCATACAATGGTTCCTCTACACAATCCAGTCCTTGTCCCATGCCCCATGGCTGTGACCCAAGAACCAAGATACCAGGCCCTAAGAAATGAATTATACTTTGGGACCAGGAAGGAGAGTAAAGTGGGCCCATGCCACTGAAAACACATCTACCCTTCTAGAAACCATCAGTTTGGAGAACCTTCTCCCAGAAACCCCTTCAAGTCAAACAGCTGTTTTCTTTGAATGCTTCTCACTCTGACACTTGCCTGCCTATAGGTTTCCATCTATGCCTTTCCTCTTTCTCCTCAAAAGAGTTTAAGTACTTGAGATAGGAGTGTGGTCAGCTCTGCTTCACCACTTTGTGCGCCTAGAACCACTGGGCACAGAGATAATGGCCATGTGGATGAGTTAATGGAGCAGAAGGCAAGTGGACACTGGAGAGGAAAACCAGTGAGTGCACAAATATACTCATTTCTTCTGAACCAGGAAAGAGTTCGGTGCAAGTTCAGGAAGGAATGAGTAAATATGCAAGAAAGGGGAGGAGAAGCAAGATGAACAGGCTAGTGGAACAGAGTCAACACTTTCTGCCAAGCTGTTGAGAGTGGAGGGTGCCATGACCCAGAGTGGAGAGAGAGTACACAGAGCCAAGCTCTGGTTCTATGGCACTAGGACAAACACCATTGTTGAAGTGGAGGGGAATAGGCCTGTGTCTTGAGGTGAGAGATGCAGTGCCATTCATTCATTCATTCATTCACCCAGTCTCCTTCCTCGATCAGACCAGTCGGTCCTCGGATGCAATGAGACAACCCGTTGCCCTCTGACCTGCCTTTAGGCACCCGCCTTTTGGCAGCACTGGAAGATGAGCAAACATGAGCCATCCCAGCTTCCAAAACAAACACCGCCACGTGGAGCCGTGCCCCAAGAATGGGATTCTGGATGCAATTTTGATGTGATTGGGCCCGAGAACTAATCTAGTGGCCCGCCCTGGCACAGGAGGCCCAGTTCCTTCCTCTGTGGGGGCTCCCTCACACACATCCCTTTCTCCCCTAAAATCCTTCATCCACACAAGCCCATTCCTCAACATTCCTCAAGCCCATTTCCCTCCTGACACTCCTGACTCTGTTTCCCCTTTGCTCCCCAACCCCACCCACCTCCTGGGGTCCTCATTCTGCACCATCCCTCCCCCCAAGACATACACAATCCTATCCACCTGCTTCCCATCACCCCCAACAGCACCCCTACCTACACTTTCCACCTGCATGCGATGTTTACAAACTGTCTTTCCTGGGGGTCCCCCCATTTATAAATGCATCCCTAGTAACCCAAACAAGCGGGGATTCCCCACACACACTCTCCTCCTGCCCATGGCTGGGGGGGGGGGTGCACCTTTCCCCTATCACCTCCAACCTCTGAGCACCTCCTGACCTCCCCAAACCCCCCAGGGAAAGACAAGAAGGCCCTGACTCCTGGGGACCCCATCGGGGACCCCAAGCGAGGACAGCCACCGCCTTGGCAATCCTGCCCGCTCATGCCCGACTCCCCAGGAGCCCGCCCTGCCTGCCCTGCCTGCCCTGCACGCCAGAACTAGGGATGCCTGCCGGGCCCGAGCCCCACCGCGGCCCGGCCGCGCCCCTGCCCGCGCAGGGGAGGAGGCCGCGTCGCCCCCCGCAGCCAGGCCGGCGCGTACCGTTGGCGATGAGCTTGGCCGACAGCTGCTTGACGAGCTCGGGGATCCGCTCCCACTGGGCCTCGGAGCGGCAGCGCTCGATCTCCGTCTCCAGCCGCGAGCCCGCCTTCCTGGTCGCCATCGCGGCCTGGCCGGGCCCGGCCCGCCGCCGCCGCCGCCACCGCCGCCCGCTCCACCCGGCTCGGGCTCCGCTCCGCTCCGCTCCGGCTCCGGCTCCGGCTCCCGGCGCGGCGGCGTAACGGGAGCGCCGGCTGGGGAAGGGGCGGGCGGGCGGAGAGGCGGCGGCCCCGGGCGCCGCGAGGAGCGGCCCCTGCCGGCCAGGGCCGGAGCCGCACGCGGGGCCTTGGGGGGCCTTGGGGGGCCGGTGGGGTCCGATGAGCGCGGGGCCCTCCAGGGTGGACCCACAAGCTGGGCAGGCCTAGGGGACCGAGGCCTAGAACGGGCAGCGACCTCTGGGGCCGGACCCTGGGGTCCCCAACACCTGGGGCGTCGAATGAGAAGTGGGGAGCAGGGCCTGTCAACTGTGGGGCCACTGACCCCTTCTGCAACCCCTCATTGCTCAGGCTGCTCAGCCCCTTCCCAGCCCAGTGGGCAGAGGTGGGCAAAGGCTCATTCATCCATCCATGCAGGCCCACTATGACCAGGCCTGGGCCTTGGTTTTGTTATTGGTTTTTTGGGGGGTCACACCCGGCAGCGTTCAGGGGTTAATCCTGGCAGGCTAAGGGGACCATATGAGATGCCGGGATTCGAACCATCGTACTTCTGTATGCAAGGCAAACGCGCTGCCTCCATGCTATCTCTCAGGCCCCAGGCCTGGGCTTTGGGCATGTGCTTGAGGTCAGCGGAGTTGGGCCTAGCTGCTGTCAGGTGCAGAGGTGCCAGGGATGTTTCTGAGATCCCAGGACTAGGGGTCCGAGCTATGCCTCCTCTCACATGGGGGTTAGAGGGGTGACTGCTTGTTCTAGAGATGGGGGTCCCCTGGACTGTTACACAGACAACTCCCTGGCTTGGTGGCTCCTGCGGGGCACCTAAATGAAACTCATTGACTCATGGAGCTCATTTAGTAAATGAGTAAAATCTAAGGGGTAAATATGGCTCTTAGACTGGAGCGAGAACTCAAAAGGTTGGAGTGTGTGTTTTGCAAATGGAAACCCCAGACAAGAGTCCTGGCCCCCAGGATAATTCTCATTTGCATGTGACCCAAAAGTGAAATAAAATTAAATAAATGAATTAAGTAATAGATGGTAGATAAATAGAGGAGAGAGGAGAGAGAGAGAGAGAGAGAGAGAGAGAGAGAGAGAGAGAGAGAGAGAGATGCACAGCTATTGAAGAAAGAGCAAGACTGAGAGCAGATAATAAAATGGTAATGGAGGGGGCATGAGATGATCGGGGCCTGTCTCACTGGAAAAACTAGACAAACTGAAGAAGGAAGAAGACTGTGAGGATTTACTTCTGCAGGGAACATTCAGGGCAGAGGAAGCAAGCAAGTGCAAAAGTCCTGGGGGTGAGAGCCTAATGGAAAGCTGAATAGAAATCAGAGACTAGCATGGCTGCTTCGACTAGAAGGAGAGGAGATAGAACAGATGAACAAGATTGAACCTTTATATAATGGGGGTCATTATTAAAAAAAAAAATGAGTGTCAATGTAGAACTTTTCCAGTCAGGGCGGTGCTGGTAATGAACTTTTGGAAAAATAATAAAAAGAAGTTACCTCAGGACTGGAGAGATATTACAGCAAGTTAAGCACTTACACACAGTTGACCCGAGCTCAATCCCTACCATCACATATGGGTGGACGCTTCCCCAAGCCTCCAAAAGTGACTGAGCACAGAGCAAGGAAAAAGCCTACAAACAAATAAAAAGAGATTGCCCTGCCCTCAAGTAGCCCCAAAGCATGACAACCACATCCCTTTTAAACACCAATCCTGAGCTCTTTAGAGATGGAGAAACTGAGGAACCACCCAGATGTAGAAATCTAGGTGGTACTTTCTGGGGGATCCACCCCAAAGAAGGGTGGACTCCTCAGAAAAGCAGAAGTTGGAGAAGAATCTAATGATGGTATTGAGATTATGAAAGGGCTCCCATAACACCCAGATTGTTTTTCATGTGTGCAGAAAATTCCAGGCCAAGACCACTTGGAGAAATTATATATAACCTCATCTTCAAAGCTATTTAAGTCCCTTGTTCTCTCCTGAACTGGTGTGTCTCTCTTTCTCTCCTTTTTCTACTCTGGAAAAGTCCATGTTCTCTCTCGAACACATATTCAACTCTTTTCCCTCAGATCTTTCTAAGTAAATTTCTTTCAATATAATCTATCTTGCTTCACTATTTCGCCTCATCCTAGAATATTTTTCCATGAAGGAAAGCACAATACATCTGTGTCAGTGTTAGAATCAACTTTCCTTTCCTGCAAAGAGCAACTCCTCACTCCAGCCTGAGTCCATGGTTCCCCGAAAACCCAAATGGTGGGAACCATTTCCAAGTTGTGTAAAACCAATGGACGACTGCCTCATAAAGCTAAAGAAATGTGAGCATCTGTGTTATGTATGTACCTACCTGTAGCCGACTTTCCCGGTCTCTGCTGACCATTTCCCCATGTGGCTGAGGTGAGTCAATCAGAGAGATGGAACCAGTATTTTCTCGATGCTACTTCTCTCACTTACCCTTTTTCCAAGCCACCTGTTTATAGTGTCCTTATCTGATCTCCAAGTTAGGATATCACTTTTAGGAGCAGTGAGCACTGTCCACTGTGGTATTGACAGAAGAATAACAGATGCTGGATTTGATTTTTTTTGGGGGGGGGGGGTCACACCCAGCAGTGCTCAGGCGTTACTCCTGGCTCTATGCTCAGAAATCGCTCCTGGCAGGCTCGGGGGACTTTATGGGATGCCAGGATTCAAACCATTGTCCTTCTGCATGCAAGCAAACACCCTACCTCCATGCTATCTCTCCGGCCCCAGATGCTGGATTTGAGTTGGGAATGTCAGTCTGGAATATCGGAGGTACTGGGCCATCATTAGAGTCAATCAACTTCCTGAACTTTTTCTCAGCCAGCTCTCTCATCCCTTCAGTGGTTCTGGGATTGTTCTTGGGGCCCCAGTTTACTAAGAAGGAAGCTTGAAACATTGAGAATAAGGAGGGCAGAGCAAGAAGTAACCCCCAGGGAGTTCTGAGATAGTGAAAACTGACCTGAGGAGCCTCAGATAGGGATGAGGGAATGGAATGATTCCAGAAAGAACAGGAAGGGATGGGGAAGTAATCTCCTCAAAACAGTTTCCCTCCTCTAGACATCAATCTAAGTCTTTCAGGTCTTTCACAAGCTCTGTCTCTCCAGATGTTTGTCTGAAACATTCTCTCCCTGTTGGTCTATGTTCTGGGAGGACACAGTGGGGCTTGAACACAAGTTCAGCATCACTGCCCGGCAATGGTATTGAACCCCCACACCTCACATGTCAGTGTCAAAGACCCCAATAATGAACTTTTGGGAAATAAAGAAACTTAAGAAATGTCCCGGTTCCAGGACCTGGGAGATAGCATGGAGGTAAGGCGTTTGCCTTTCATGCAAAAGGTCATCGGTTCGAATCCCAGTGCCCCATACGGTCCCCCGTGCCGGCCAGGAGCAATTTCTGAGCATGGAGCCAGGAGTAACACCTGAGCACTGCCGGGTGTGACCCAAACCCCCCCCCCAAAAAAAAGAAATGTCCCGGTCCCGGAGCCATCCAAAAACACAACAACCACATCCGTTCAAGATGCAAATCTGGAGCTCCTGAGATGGTGAAGCTGAAATAACACGCAGAGAAGTGGACCCCCCAAGAAAGAGGAAGTAACAGGAGCATTTGAAAGTCATTGTAAGACTATGAAAAGAGAGGCCCAGAGCAATAGTGTAGTGGGTAGGGCTCTTCTTGTCTTGCACCTGGCCGACCCAGGTTCAATCCCTGGTATGCCATGTGGTCTCCCAAGCATCACTAAAGGTAAACCCTGAGCACAGCTGGATGTGGACCAAAACAGAACAAAACAAACAAAAGAAGAATATGAAAGAATTCACGACTATCCTTGTGATAAACCCAGGTTAACTTTCTTATAGACTGAGATACTTGGGAGGATTGATGTATAATTTCCTCCAAAAAGCCAATTGAGTGGCTGAGAACCATAACACAGTCGATAGGGTGTTTGATTTGCACACAGCTGATTTGGGTTCAATCCCCAGCATCCCCTGAGGCTGCCAGGAGTGATTTCTAAGAGTACGGCAGGGAGCACCACTGTGTAAAAAAACAAAAACAAAAGACAAGAAAAGCCACTTCAGGCTTTTCCCCCTTCTGGGGGAAGCCTATGTTG
>PVKC010031087.1:0-14632 GCA_004027635.1 Crocidura indochinensis
TTTTTTGTTTTGTTTGTTTTTGGGTCACACCCAGCAGTGCTCAGGGCTTACTTCTGGCTCCATGCTCAGAAATCACTCCTGGCAGGCTCGGAGGACCTATATGGGATGCCGGGATTTGAACCAGGGACCTTCTGCATGTAAGGCAAATGCCTTATCTCCATTCTATCTCTCTGGCCCCACAGTTAAAAATTCTTATAATCATTTCTGTGGTGATGAAATTATCCATTGGTGATCCATTATCTGGTAGAGGCAATCAATTCCTTCAGCACATTAAAAAGATAGATCTGATATGGACTAAGAAAAAAACAGGCAGAAGTGACTCAACTCACAGTACAAAGAAAGCAGGAATAACCCAGAGGAAAAATTTTAAGAAACCTATCAGACATACACTTACAAAGATCAAGAAGTTACAGAGGGAAAGATATTGGGGGATAATCCTGGTTGTGTATTTTAAATGAGAGTATATTCCTTTCAATCCATTTCTATAGCATACTATGAAACTCTAAAATTCAAAGAGAGACTTGACTGAACCAGACCTGCAACTTCCTATCTTCATAGCAGTTTAGCAATTATTGGATATTTATGGGCAAGAAAAACATCTGAGGAGTGGATGAAAATGAACCAACATTACTGAAAGAAATGTAGCAAATGAATTATAGCTGGATATTCAGTTACTTGCAAGGGAAGGGATGAACCCTGTTCCTGTTTAGCATGAATTCAGTTGAAAAGAGAGAGCAAGAAGAAAGATGAGTTGGATGCTTTTAAATCTATATGTTACACACAGATAAAACAGGATAGACAATGCTAGGCTTGAAATGTTATCTAGCATTCAAATTATCATCATTTTCAGAGACTTCCAAGACTGAATTTCTGAAATTGGGTGTTGAGGTTCTGCATCTCATGGTGATTGGATCTCGTTTGAAAGTGCAATCTGAATCTTACTAGAGAGCTATAATGAGTAATGATGCTGCTCATATTCTTGTTCTGCAAAAATAGACGATGTATTAATTTTTCAAGATCAGTAAACTACTGAAAATAAGAGTCTATTTTCAGGTAGAAATGTTGATATTCTATATTTCTAGTCAGAACAATTGTAAGCACAGTGTAGTTCAACATTGCTGCATGGTAAGAGATTTACTTTCAAAAAAACTCTTTGTTTTAGAGCTTAGAGTTATTTTCCACAAAGAGAACCAAAGGAATAGATTTTCATAAATATTCAGAATGTCTGTAACAAGAAGTCTTAAAGATCAAAAGTGGAGACCTCTTCGTGTTTTTAAGAAGAACAATAATCTATGTTGACATGTTTTATATTGAACATCTGATAGCAATTAGAATCTTTCAATACAAATCTAGCCACAATGTGACAAACATGATATTTTATATCCAGACAGAAAATAGTAAATGTTTTTCTACACTCTCATAGATGTATCCGTTGAAACAAATTTATTTTAACTTTTAAAAATCCAGGGATGCTTCAGATTTTATATTGAAACAGTATTGTAAAAAATTGTGTTATTTATAGCTCATATTATTAATTCATATGAAGTGAATATTATTATAATTCTAGATTTTATTTGCTCTAATTACTGCAACATGAGATAAAGCAATTTATATATTTTTAAACAATAGCATTTGAGATTTTGTTTAATTTCTGATTTGGGTTTTAGGAGGTTTTTAGTATCATATTGGGCTTTTCAAACACTGAAAGAACTTCAGCATTTTCCTGCCATTTAGAAGTTAACTCAAAGGAGACCACAGAGATAGGACAGGCTTAGTAACCGTGCTTGTCCTTGGCATTACAAAATATATCTGAGCACCTGCTGGAGTGATCTTTGAGGAAATAAAGGAGTAAACTCTAAGAATAGATTCTAGGTATGGTCCAGACGCTTCCAAAACTAAAAAAAAATAAATAAATAACCAGAAGAAAAAGAAACATGTGGAAGTAAGACCAGTAGGGCCGAGTCTCTGGCTCATTAGGAGCTTCCCCTTTCTCTCTCAAGTCTGATACTCTTCCTGCTCCAGAACCTTTATTCTTTAAAACACAAACTAGACCACTCTTCTCAAGTTTTGACCTGCTTTTATCTACAATGTATTATTTTCTATAATTTTTGCAATAGTTGGCTCATTCCATGTCTTGAAACATACTTTATTTCAAGCTTCGTCAGATACATTCTACCTCCTCAGATCAGTTCACTTGCATTACTCATAAAAAGAAACTTATTCCCTCCAACTATGCAAGACGTGTTCTCTCACTCTACTCCCTTTTAGGAATTAGCACTAATATGTGAATATTTCATTTGTTCATCTCCTTAATTTGTGTATTTGTATTTTTAATTACTGTATTTTCCAGAGTATAAGACGACTTTTGAAACGAAAAATAGTCAATCGAAAATCAGGTCTCATCTTATATGCCAAGTATATCCCGAAAAATGTTTCAATATACTGCTAAAAAAAAATCGTCTGGATATTGCCACAAAACGAATTTTCCAATGGTCGGATCACCTCTCTAATTCAGTCAATCCAAGCAGGATTTTTTTTTTTTGTTTTGTTTTGTTTTTGGGTCACACCCGGAAGTGCTCAGGGGTTACTCCTGGTTCCTTGCTCAGAAATTGCTCCTGGCAGGCACGGGGGACCATATGGGGCACCGGGATTAGAACTGATGACCTTTTGCATGAAAGGCAAGCGTCTTACCTCCATGCTATCTCCCAGGACCCCAAGCAGGATTTTGATGCATGCAAATTAGACAATGTTTTGTACTTGAATCTACACTCTCAAAAGCCTGCTCAAATGGGCCAGAGTCAAAGAGGAAGTCTATTACAGTAGAACCTTTGAACCTTTGTTGTTGTAATTGGCTCACTGTGGTACATACAGTTGCAGCACAGGAACGTTCTGTCTGATACAGCAAATATAGGCCTAAACCTATGTATTAACTGTAAAATTAGAGGGTCGTCTTATATGCCGGAAAACAAGGTAAAAAACTTTTATTTTTACTGTTGATATTGGTGGAGGTCTTTGAATTGCTATTCATATTTCCTTCTAATTAGATGCCTCTCGATTTGTTCCTTTGGTTTACATGTTAAAATGATGTTTTCCCATTGCTTCCTCATCTGTTTTTTTTTTTCCTTCCCCTTTAGAGTGGGCTTTGTTTTTCCCAATAAAGCCTGCTTTGGAGGGCTATAGGGGAAGCTGCCATTTTGGCTCATCATTCCACGTTATGGAGCGACTGGTTGGTGAAAAGTTAGTGGTGTGAGTTCTTGGCATGCTATTCCATCCCAATCATGAGTGGGTTATTTGCTGTTTCGGAATTGCTACTGGACCCACTTCTCTTGTCCTACCATGATTGGGGGCCTGGGATTCCTCTCCCTCTCTTGGGAATGTAGAACACACAGCCCACCATTTCACAGATGGCGTCTGGAACAGGGACCTCATAATCTGTAAGTGAGATGTTCCTTTGGGGAATCTTGTCTGCTCTTTTTGGATGGACGATGTTAGTGCTTAAGTGGATAATTCCACCCTTTTGTAGAAAAATTGGTTCTCTGTGGTTTAGAGCTTTGGCTATAAGTTGGCTGCAAACCAAAGTGCCAGAGAAATGATTCAGTTTTATTGCTACATTTTCTTTCCTAGATATAAACATTACTGGAGTTTTTCTTTGTGTAAACATTGCCCTGCTAGGCATGTGGATAGGATGGGCATTAAAGGATAAAAAGCGTAAAAGTTCTGAAACACCTCTCATTTAGGGAAGATAAAGATAATTTCCTGTAAGAACACAGGCCCAACCAAAAGATTTAGAAACTGGCAATTTACCAATTATTTCTAATGCTACGCCAGAAAAGCTAGTTCAAGCCAAAGGGCTATAAATTGGCAATTCACCACCTATATCTAATATCAGTCCACAACCATCAATACTAAGTTCACAGGCTAGTCCTAATTCCATTAGTAATGGAGTGGTAAATGCCTTACAATCTGAGGCTGAGTCAGAAGATGAATTACCAACCCTTTCTGTCCCCACAGAGATCTCACAGGAAAACTGGTATTGATAACCAGGACTCAGTTTCCTTCCATAAGGAGAATGAACCAAACTATATACCTATAGATATAAACTGAGTAAGCATATTTAAAAAGACATGTCATGAATATGGTTCAGTTTCAGCTTATTGTGTTCAACTTCTTCAGTTTTGGTATGAAAAACATCTTAGACTCCACATGATTTTAAGATAATTATTAAGCTATGTTTGAGTACTTTTCAATGTGTGCAATAGGAAATTTTTCATTCTGAGTTAAGGCAAAACTTTATAGACCAGATAATAGCAAAAAGGTGATATCAGGTGTTGCATTGTCTTATGAGCTGCAGATGGGGGAAAATTAGTTCTCTAATGCACAAAAACAGGCAGAATTACCCTATGCTGTTTTGGATATTGTCAAAAACATTGCATTAATGGCTTGAGAGTGAATTGATACATTAAAAGAATATGCAGAAGTTACATCAAAATAACCAATCTAACTCTGAGCTCTATACAAAATTTTTAGGGAAACTACAAGATGCTCTTAAATTACAAAGGAAAGAAGATATTGCTCAGAAGATTATTGAGAAATCTTTAGCTTTTGAAAATGCTAAAAAAATGCCAAAAAAGAAAATTACAGACTAATAACCCTGAAACACAGATGCAAAGATCCTCAATACAATTCTGGCAAATAAAATTCAATGTATCATCATGAAAATGCTAATAAAACCTGCTGGGGGACATTTTGTGGCCCTTCAGGGAGTCAGAAGGCCTAATTGGCTACCTTAATGCATGTAGGAATTTATCAGTAACCCCTCGGCCTGTTCCCCAACAACTCTTATGATGACATATGCAGCAATGAAGCAAACCTCAATGGAACAAGTTAAAGTAAGGAAATCTGGACTTTGCCCCAGATGTAGCAGAGGATTCCACTGGTCCAAAAATTGTTTTACACCTTTATATCTCATTGCAAACTACCAGGGGGATGGTCAAAACACAGCCCTGTGGACTCAGATAAGCTGTTTCCATTGTGAGAAGCATGAACCTTTGCAGATTACAATTTCAATTGCAGATTGCTTTTCAATACTGCTCTGTTGGGGCCAAAACCTTATATGCAGTGAAAATGGCAAAGGGGCCAGTCCCAATCAGTTACCCTCCCACCAACAATTATGCTTCCCAGTCGAGCCCAAGGAAACACTGTTGCATAAATTATCTCAACACTGCAATCCAGAGCTAAGCAGAGTCCTTAACATTCCATGCCCTGAAAATATAACTCTCACTCTGGGCCAATGTCCTTACAAGTTGAGAACTGGGATATAAGAACAATCCCCCCAGGCACAGTAGGATTGATTATAGGAAGAAGTAGTTTGACTCTCCAGGGCATAATTGTTCACTTGGGAATAATAGACTCAGACTCTATTGAAGAACTAATTGTGGTCCTAATGATGTCTGTGACCTTGATGTTCAGAGAAGCGGAAGCTATGACCCAGCTATTGCTATTACCCTATACAATGCCTGGAAATAAATAAATAAGAGGGATAGGTGCTTTGGCACTTTTGGTAGTTCTAAGCTCAGAGAATCTACTAATCCCATAATATCCCTAGTTACCAAATTAAAAGAATATTCTTTGCTAAACCTTGAAGTTCAGGTCAGGAAATTCAAAGCCTTTTAGATTCTGGAGGGCAGGTTACTGTGATTTCTCTTAAGGACTGGCCCCAAGACTGGCCTCTTCTAAAAAATCCCATGTTCTTCATATGGAGTAGGTGCAGTTTTAGAATATTTACAGCAAAGTTCCAGGTTTGCAGTATGCAACGACCCTGAGGAACAGCAGGCTATATATAATCAAACCACATGTGGGCCCAATTTATTTAACTTTGTAGGGATGTGACTTGCTTAAGCAGTGGTGTGCAGAATTTCATATCCCACTCCACTTCAGAAAACCCCAAACTACTCACTGGTTCAGAGACTCAAAAATTTTACTAGGGGTCACTACCATTTAAAATATTGCACCATAAAGATAGACTGAAAATCTAATTAACTGATATGGTTATCGTATTAGGTGAGCGGCTCCTAAAATAAAATAATTTAGAGATGCTAAACAAACTAGTGGATGAACAGTTAAAACTAGGAAGTATAAAAGCCTCATTTTCTGATGAAACACACCTATATTTGTGTTTCAAAAGAAAATAAGGAAATGGCAACTTTTACTGGACTTTAGAACTGTGAATTTATCCATGACACCTATGATTAAACTGCAGACTGACCTGCCTTCACCAGTAATCATACCAAAAGATTAACCCTTTGTAATAATAGATTTAAAAGACTGTTTCTACCATATTCCTATTTATCTAGAAGATATTATTCCATCTTGCAAGAACCACGCCCCAACTTGCCATCACTAATGGAAGGTGTTCCCTCCGGGGATGAGAATTCCTAACAATATGTCAGGGTTTTGTTTGTTTGTTGGATTTTTTGGGCCACACCCGGTGATGCTCAGGGATTACTCCTATCTCTGCGCTCAAAATAGCTTCTGGCTTGGGGGACCATATGGGATGCCAGGGGTGGGGTGGTGGTGGTGGTGGTGGAACTGTCTGTCTGTCTTGGGTCAGCCACATGCAAGGCAATTGCCCTACCAGTGTGCCAATGCTTTGACCCCAATAAATCAGTTTTTGACGTTAGAATCTTAAGTTCATCTTGTGAAAAGTTCCCTCTGGCAATAGTAAGTCACTACACTGATCTTGTTAGCCCTGCCTAGTCAGAGAAACTTACATTTGTATTTATTTGTTACTGAATATTTACAGGCTGCAGGGTTAGAATAGCCACAGAAAAATCCAGATTATACCACCATTCCAATATTTGGATTTCATATTGGATCAAACTTCAGTTCACCCTCAAAAGATTACCATAAACCTAAAAGACCTCAGAACTCTTATTAACTTTTAAAAGCTCCTGGGGGACATATATTTGGTCTGGCCATTCCTTGGTATTTCAAATTATGAGCTGACCAAGCTTTTCCAAACTCTGGAGAAGATCCTGACCTGAATAACCTGAGGTACTTAATTCCAGCAGCTCAAAAAGAGTTGGAATTTTTTTCTTGAACAGACTCCAAAAATCCTATCTTTCCAGGTTCATAGCTGGAGAGGTGTGGCTTTTGGTATTTTCAACTTTAAAATCTCCTACAGCTCGTCCAGCTGCCTGGGCCTTTGGAATGGGTTTATTTTCATAACAAACAACCTCCTACTGTGGCACCCTGTTTAGAACTGATATCTGCCCTTATCATCAAAGCAAGACTCAGGACAGTTTTTTATTGGAATTTGAACCTGACACAATAATACTGCTGATTCCTAAAATACGAAATGAATCCATTTTACCCCCGGAGTGAGCCTCTTCAAAGACTTTTCAGGAGAAATTTCTTCCCATTACCTTGCTGGAAAGGCATGGGACTTTTTCAGAAGAACTAATTTTTTTTGATGTCTTTAATTACTCAGTCCTTGTCTCTACCTAATTGCCCTGGTGTTTTACATTGATGGATTTTCAACAGGAAAGGGCAGTGTCTCTGGTTCTTCACTGAATACAACAGTGTGTACAAATTACAACTCTGCTCAACAGGTGGAACTTGCCACCCTGATCTATTTTCTCTTCCACATAACAATTGTAATTGACTCAGCTTATGTAGTTGGACTATTCCCTGGTATACTTACAGCCTCCCGCAATGTCAATAACCACATAATACAAGATTTACTCAAACAATTACAGACTATTCTTCAGAAACATTCAGAACCCATTCATTACTAACATAAGAGACCATTTGGGTCATCCAGGGCCAATGACTCAAGGGAATAAAATTGTGGATCAGTTGTCCATACTATAATTCAGACACCTTCTGAAGAACACACAGCTCTTCATACAAATGCTCGCCAACTGCATACGAACTATCAAATTCCATGGAGATAAGCCAGAAAAATTATAGTGGAATGAACCATTTGTGCACAACTTTAAATTTAAAAAAATCACATATTGCAGGAGTGAACCCTCAAGGTTTACAAACAAATTAATGTTGTCAAATGGATATTACTTATGTAGACATTTTTTCAAAGAAAACAATGTCATATTATCCTTTTGGTTCATTGGGAGGTAAAAAAATGTCAGTTTCTTTGCCCTGGTTTTGACCTGACCTTAATCCCACACAAGACTTTTCTTTTTATATATATATATATATCTTTATTTAAACAGCTTAATTACAAATATGATTGTAGTTGGGTTTCAGTCATACAAAGAACACCACCCTTCACCAGTGCAACATTCCCATCACCAATGTTCCAAACCTCCCTCCTCCCGATCCCACCTCCACCTGTAGAGTAGAGGCTTCTACTTCTCTCGTTCATTCACATTGTTATGATAGTCTCAATATAGCTATTTCTCTAACAACACTCATAACTCTTTGTGGTGAGCTTCATGTAGTGAGTTGAACCTTCCAGCCCTCCTCTCTTTTGTCTCTGAGAATTACTGCAAAAAATGTCTTTTATTTTTCTTAAACCTCATAGATGAGTGAGACTATTCTGCGTTTTCTCTCTCCCTCTGATGTGGTAAAGACAGTTTCTGGACAATCTGACTCATGGCCGGCTTCCACCTCCCTCGAATTCTTCCAGGGAAAAGGTGGGCATTCCTAGGAGGATTTCTTCTCATGTTCCCAGCTGCTGGAATTTTCTTAGGTTTCCCAATGTTATTTAAATAAAGTGAGTTAGGGTGCTGGAATTTCAGGGTATTTTTATTTTAGGTACGTGAGTTTACCCAAAAATGGTAGAGATGTTGCACCTATTTTATTAGGTTTTTCTTTTGGTTTGGGGTCTATAAATTATCTAAGGAAGATAGGAGTTGAGCCTGCCCTGCCTAAAATTGTCTGGTTTACACTGATGTATCAGCGGGGTTTGTAGGGCAGTGGTATTATGACCAGAGTGTGTACATACAGATCTCCCTATTCTCTCCTGATCAGGGAAAGGATAGACTCTTTAGAGGAAGGCAACTAATTCCACAAAGTTGGAGTGATAGTGCCTTGCAGAGGGGTTTAAAGGTGTGTTGCTCCCAGCTCACCTTATGGTGTCAATGGTGGGACCGAGTTTCCACCCAGCAATGATTTAGGTGCAGAGCTGGAGAGGGAAAAGGCCTTTTTGAGAACCTTCTGACTTTGAACCCCTCTCTTCCCTACACTGTAATAAAAAATCCGTAAAGGTGGGGTAATGGTGACCTATGTGGGAGTCACTCCAAACTCACCTTATCAATGTCAGCTGCAGGATTGAGTTTTTGTCCAGCATTGGCTGAGGCACAGAGCTAAGATATTTTTTATCTTTATTTAGACAACTTGATTACAAATATAATTGTAGTTTGGTTTCAGTCATGTAAAGAACACACCCTTTCACCAGTGCAACATTCCCATCAACAAATCTCCCTCCTCCCACCCACAACCCCTGCCTGTACTTAAGACAGGCTTGCTACTTCCCTCATTTATTTGCATTGTTATGATAATTCTCAATGTATTTATCTAACTGCTCTCACCACTCTTTGTGGTAAGCTTCCTGTAGTGAGCTGGACATTCTAGGCCTCCTCTCTTTTGTCTCTGAGAATTATTGTAAAACATGTCTTTTATTTTTCTTCAAATTCATAGATGAGTGAGACTATTCTGCACCTATCTCTCTCCTTCTGACTTATTTCATTCAGCATAAGAGATTCCATGTACATCCATGTATAGAAAAATTTCATGACTTTATCTCTCCTGATAGCTGCATAATATTCCATTGTGTATATGTACCACAGTTTCTTTAGCCATTCATCTGTTGAAGGGCTTCTTGGTTGTTTCCAGAGTCTGGCTAATGTAAGTAGTGCTGCAATGAATATAGGTGTGAGGAAGGAATGACTATAGGTGTAAGGAAGGGATATTTGTATTGCATTTTTTGTTCCTAGGGTATATTCCTAGGAGTGGTATAGCTGGCTCAATTGGGAGCTCAATTTCCAGTTTTGAAGGAATCTCCACATCACTTTCCACAAAGGTTAGACTAGACTGCATTCCCACCAGCACTGAATAAGAGTTTCTTTCTCTCCACATCCCCACCTGCACTGAATAAGAGTTCCTTTCTTTCCACATCCCCACCAGCACTGTTTGTTCTCGTTCTTTGTCTTGTGCGCCAATCTCTGTGGTATGAGATGGTACCTCAGAGTTATTTTGATCTCCCTGTGACTCGTGATGTGAAGCATTTTTTCATGTTCCTTTTGGCCATTTGTATTTCTTCCTTGACACAGTATCTGTTCATTTCTTCTCCCCATTTTTTATGGTATTAGATGTTTTGCTCTTGTAAAATTCTGTTGGCAACTTATATATTTTGGATATGAGTCCCTTATCTGATGGGTATTGGGTGAATGGTTTCTCCCACTCTGTGGTTGGCTATTGTATCCTGGGCAATATTTTCTTTGATGTGCAGATGCTTCTCAGCTTAATATACTCCCATCTGTATATCTCTGTTTTCACTTCTTTGGAGAGTGTTGTTTCCTCCTTAAAGATGCCTTTAGTCTCAAAGTCTTGGAGTGATTTACCTACATGTTGTTCAATATACCTTATGGTTTCAGGTCTGATATCAATATAATCCATTTGGATTTTACCTTGGTTCGTGGTGTGTTAGCTGGGAGTCTGAGTTCGCTTTTTCGCAAGTGGCTAACCAGTCGTGCCAACACCACTTGTAAAAGAGACTTTCCTTGCTCATTTAGGATTTATCAAAAATTATGTGCTTCAGCTGGTGTGGGAGTGGAGGGGAGCAAAATAAAATAAAAAACAAATAAAAATTAGATGCTTGTATGTCTGGGGAACATCCTCTGAGTACTAAAGCCTATTTCACTGATTTAAGGGTCTGTCTTTATTCCAATACCATGCTGTTTTGATAACTATTGTTTTGTAATACATTTTAAAATTAGAAAAGTAATGCCTCCCATATTTCTTTTTTCAAGAATTGCTTTAGCTATTTGAGAGTGTTTATTGTTCCAAATGAATTTTAGAAGTGTTTGATACATTTCTTTGAAGAATGTCAAGAGTATCTTTAGAGGGATCACATTAAATCTGTACAATGCTTTGGGGAGTATTGCCATTCTAATGATGCTAATCCTGCCAATCTATGAGCAGGGTATGTGTTTTCATTCCGTTTGTCCTCTCTTATTTCTTGGAACAGGGTTTTATAATTTGTTTTGTATAGGTCCTTCACAGCTTTAGTCAAGTTGACACTAAGATTTTTGAGCTTGTGTGACACTAAAGTGAATGAGATGGGTTTTTTTGTTTGTTTGTTTTTGTTTTGTTTTTGGGCCACACCCAATGACGCTCAGGGGTTACTCCTGGCTTTGCAGCTTAGAAATCGCTCCTGGCTTGGGGGACCATATGGGAAACGAGGGGATCGAATCACTGTCCGTCCTAGGCTAGCACAGGCAAGGCAGACACCTTACCTTCAGTGCCACCACCTGGCCCCAGAATGAGATGGTTTTTAATGTCCATTTATTCCCTATCATTATTGGTGTATAAAGAAGCCATTGATTTTTGTGTCAATTTTTGTAGCCTGCCACCTTGCTATATGCATCTATTGTTCTAGAAGCTTTTTGGTAGTCTTTAGGGTTTTCTAAGTACAGAATCATGTCATCTGCAAACAGTGAGAGCTTGACTTTTTCCTTTCCTATCTAGATTTCCTTGATAACTTTTTCTTGCCTAATCGCTATAGCAAGTACTTTCAGTACTATGTTGAAGAGGAGGGGTGAGAGAGGATAGCCTTGTTTTGTGCCAGAATTAAAAGGGAAGGCTTTTGGGAGCCGGGAGGTGGTGCAGGAGGTAAGGTGCCTCTTGCCTTGCCTAGGACAGACCACGGTTCGATCCCCCGGTTCCCATATGGTCCCCCGTGCCTGCCAGGAGCGACTTCTGAGGGCATAGCCAGGAGTAACCCCTGAGCGTCACTGGGTGTGGCCCAAAAACCAAAAAAAAAAAAAAAGGGAAGGCTTTTAGTTTTTCTCCACTAAGGATAATATTTGTTATTGACTTGTGGTAGATGGCCTTAACTATATTGTGAATGGTTCCTTTCATTCCCATCTTGCTGAGTTTTCTTTTTATCAAGAATGGATGTTGGATCTTATCAAATGCTTTCTCTACATCTATTGATATGATCATGCGATTTTTATTTTTCTTGTTGTTAAACTTGTGTATTATATTAATAGATTTATGGATGTTAAACCATCCTTGCATTTCTGGATGAAACCTACTTGATCATGGTGAATGATCTTCTAGAGGCATTGGATCCTATTTGTCAGGATTTTTTTTGAGAATCTTTGCATCTGTATTTATCAGGGATATTGATCTGCAATTTTCTTTTTTGGCAGTGTCTCTGTTTATTTTTGGTATCAATGTGATAATGACTTCATAAAAGCTATATCAAAGTGTTACAGTTTTTTTCATTTTCATGACCAGGATTGTAGTAATTCTTGAAAGGTTTGAAAGAATTCATTAGTGAATCCATCTGGACCTGGGTTTATGTTTTTGGGCAAACATTTAATTACCATTTTAATTTCCTCAATAGTGATGGGGTGTTTAGATATGCTACATCCTCATTATTCAACCGTAGAAGGTCATGGGTCCAAGAATTTATCCATTTCTTCCAGGTTCTCATGTTTGTTAGCATAGAATTTCTCAATAGTCTTTGATTACACTTTGAATCTCTGCAATATCTTTAGTAATCTATCCCTTTTCACTTCTAATATGGTTATCAAGTTTATCTTTCTTTTTGAGTTTTCCCAATAGCTTATTAATCTTGTTTTTTATTTTTTCAAAGAACCAACTTCGGTTTTCATTGATTTTTCGGAAAGTTTTTTGAGTTTCCACTTCATTGATTTCTGCTCTAAGCTTTGTTATTTATTGCTGTCTCCCTATTTTTGATTCCTTTGGTGATCATTTTCTAATTTTATAAGATGTCTCGTTAGGCTATTGAGGTATGCCCTGTGCCTTTCTGTTTTGTGTTTGCAAAACTATAAATTTTCCTCTCTGTACTGCTTTTACAGTATCCCATAGATCCTGGTAATTTGTGTCTTCCTTGCCATTTGTTTCCAGGAAAGTTTTGATTTCCTCTTTGATTTCATCTCAGACCCACTGGTTGCTCAGTAGCAGGCTGTTTATTTTCCAGTTTTAAAGTTCTTCTTCTGTGTCCCTTTGTAGTTCACATCTAATTTCAGAGCCTTGTGGTCAGCAAAGATAGCCTGCAATATTTTGATCCTCTTGATTTTATTCAGGTATGTTTCATGTGTCAGCAAGTGGTCTATCCTGGAGAATGACCCATGTACATTGGAGAAGAATGTGTATCCAGGTTTCTGGGGATGGGGCATCCTATATACATCTACTAGGCCTCTTTCTTCCATTTCTCTTTTCAGTTCTGGTATATTTTTATTGGATTTCAGTCTGGCTGACCTATCAAATGTTGTCAGGGTTGTGTTGAGGTCTCCCATAGTTATTGTGTTTTTATTGTTGTCCTCTTTCAAATTTTTCAATAATTGTAAACATTAGATATTTTGCTGATCTCTCATTGGGTATGTTTAGTAGTGTGATTTCTTCTTGTTGTATGTATTCCTTGATTAGTACAAAGTGTCCATCTTGGTCCCTTACAACTTTTCTGAGTCTAAAGTTTGTGTTGTCAGAGATTGGTGCACATCACAAAGAATGAGAACTAGCAGCACTGGTGGGAATGTGGAGAGAAAGGAACTCTTATCCACTGCTGGTGGGAATTCTGTCTAGTCTAACCTTTATGGAAAGCAATATGGATATTCCTCCAAAACCTGGAAATTGACTCCCATATGATCCAGCTATACCACTTCTAGGGATATAACCTAGGAACACAAAAATATAATACAAAAATCCTTTCATCACACCTATATACATTGTGCTATTTACAATAGTCAGTCTATACTGCGCTCTGATTTCCTGGCGCCCCAGAAGAGCGCTTCGCTTCGCGGCCGCACACTCTTTCTAACCAATAAACCCCATCACAGCACACAGGAAAAACCACACTACTAGAGCAACAATGCGGAAATCTCGTAAGCAAACACTAGGCACTGAGAATGAAGATGATGGCTTGGACGGCCCTAAAAATCACAATCATCACTTAACCTCTCGGATAAGGAATTTAAAATAGAAATATGGAATATGTTTGTAAAACTCCAAGAAAGCATAGATCGATCTGAACAGAACACAACGACAGAACTCAGAAAACTTCAAACTGAAATGGCAGGCCTGAAAAACACGGTAGCTCAACTTCAAATTGAAATGGCAGACGTGAAAAACACGGTTACTCAACTGAAAACCTCAGTGGATGCCCTGGACAGCAAGGTAATAGCAGCTGAGGAGAGAATCGGACTACTGGAAGATGAGATGCAGAAAATCTTAACACAGCAGAAGAAATGGGAAAAGAACCTTAGGACAAACGAGTATGCAATGGAAAAAGTACTCAAGGAATGTGAACAGATGAAAATAGAAGTCTTCGATAAACCCAAAAGAAACAACATAAGAATCATTGGAGTCCCAGAGACCCAAGTAGGAGATCACCAGGAAGAATCAACTGTCAAAGACA
>PVKC010031088.1:0-14632 GCA_004027635.1 Crocidura indochinensis
CACTCTCACCATAAACACCAACCTTGGCACATTGCCATACAATTGGGAGAGAATTTCCAACTCATCTAAGGACAGATGAGTCTAAGGACTCATCTAATTCATCTTTTTGAATAATGAAAGAAACTTGTTTCTGAACAAACACTAAAATTTGGTCCACAATCATAATATAGAGAGCAGGGCATTCACATTTCATACGACCAACCTGAGTTTGATCCTAGGCATCACATCACAGATGTGCTCCTGAGCACCTCCAGGAGTAATTCCTGAATACAGAGCCAGAGGTAATCACTGAACACCTGTGAGTGTGGTTCCATAAAACAAACAAAAAGCCTGCATGGTTATAGAAATGAAAGGAAAAGTTATTGTATCATCCCCACCCACTCCATCCCTAACATACACACACACACACACACACACACACACACACACACACACACACACAATTGGGCACCAAAGACCAGAGCAGAAAATGCCCATCTCCTAGTTTCTCCCTGGAAGAGACCTCAAAAAACACTTCCTCCGTTGTTCCATAGGTTTTAATATTGAACCAGTCTTAATTTGTTCTCTTTAATACATGATTAAATTTGGGGATTCTTTTTACTACTGTGAGCCACTAAGGATAAAGCAAAGTCTTAGACAATCACAGTTTGAGAGACAAACAGGATCTTAGCTCACATTTATTAGCATAGTTCATATGCAAGATCAGTTTGTCAAGTCTGGATGCAAGATTTTTTGGAACTAAGAATATTCAATGTGTGTAAAGTTTAATCTTCTTAGACTACCTTCAATTTTAGAAGTCACCTACTATCCCAGAATGGTTACTTGTGATTCTGATTATAAAGCTACAAATTGCAAGTTATCATGAACTCCTTCTTGAATTTCAAATTCCATTCACTAGCCTTCATTGTTACCTGGTCTTAAATCAGAGGCTCCAATGCCTTCTTATGTTCATTGATTTCCTAAAATATCTTACAGCACTCAGAAAATCCATTTACTCACTAAACTACTAACTTATTATAAAGAATACTATCCAGCAAGGGATACTTGAAAGAGGTCCTCATGACAATGTATTTTAAAAGGTTTAAAAATTTCCATTGCTTTCCAAATAGGCCAATTATTCTCAAATCTCCACAGATAAGCCAAGCTTAGAAGTTCTCTAGACTCCATCATGTTGGGTTTTTAATGAGACTTTATTATTATCAATGATTGAATAAATTATTATCCAGTGACCATTGGAAACAATCTCTACCTCTTCTTAGTTAAGGTTTCTAGGTAGGGGTAGAGTTCACTATCTCTGATTATATAAATGCTTGGTCATCTGGACAACCAGCTCCATTCATCAGTGCTTTGAAAGCTACCTTATTCATGTAACAAAATACAACTTGCAATCATCACTTTTAACAATTAGAAAAATTTGACGATTTGGGGAGATGTGAGTCACTAACTGTGGAATGGACCAATATAAGCTAGAAATAAATATTTAGACAACTAATGAACATACATATATTTGAATATGCATAAAATCGATCACTTACAGCAGCAGGCACTTTTTTACTAAATAGAAAAAATCTTTAGTGTTCAAAGACAATAAAAAACAATGAAAATAAATAAATAAAACTAGGGAAAAATAATGTTAAAAGTAACATAGTACACATTAGGCTGAAATTAATATACTACTAATAAGATTCATTCAATCAGAGAAGAAAACAAGAAAAATAGATTAAAGTATGTTTAGGACATTTCTAAGAGGTAATGTATGAATTATAGTGTTTTTAGAAAGAGACAAGAGAATATAAAAGTTTTAAAGCTAAAATTTTCCCAGCCTAGGAAAAGAAATAGATACATGTTCAGAAGTCAATTAAAGGATTCCCAAATATAAGGAATCTAATGAGACTTTTTGTAATTAGAATGTTAAAAGACAAAACCAAAAACTTTAAGAGAAAAGCATTGAAGAGCTAAGTTAGAAGAAACTTGTTTCTGGGCTAAGATTTTGTAGCAGTAGATCACATGCCTAGCATCTGTCAGGTTTTTTGGTTGGCCCTCAGTATTGTATGGCTTCTCCGAGCGAGCACCTCTGGATATGACCATGGTGGCCCCACAGAATGAAGAGTCAAATCTTATAATAGAGTGTGATCCCTTTTTCTACTACAGCACACTGTGTTGTTTCTAGGTGGTGGGTGGGAAAAGAAGAAAAGAGGAAAGATGAAAAAGAAGAAGAAAAGAAGGAAGGACAAAGATGATGAAGGGGGATCGAGGGACCCGGAGATACAGCACAGCGGCGTTTGCCTTACAAACAGTCGATCTAAGACCAAAGGTGGTTGGTCCGAATCCCGGTGTCCCATATGTCCCCCATGCCTGCCAGGAGCTATTTCTGAGTAGACAGCCAGGAGTAATCCCTGAGCACCGCCGGGTGTGGCCAAAAAAAACAAAACAAAACAAAACAACAAAAAAAAAAGAAAGAAAAAGAAAAAAGAAGAGGAATCGAGAAAAGGAGGAAGAGTTGGAGGAGAAGATGAAAGAGGAGGTAAAGGAGGAAAAAAGAGAGACAGAAGGAGAGGAGGCATTCAGAAACAAATAAAAAGCAATACTTTAAATATCAACATAGCAAATTATCCAATTAAAAGATGAAGAAATTTCTATACGGTTGGGAAAGAAAAAGAATATCAAATGAAGAAAGACTAATGTTTCCAATTAATTGGGAAGATTGGATAGTCACAAACAAAAGAGAGAAGATGCACTATAGTTTATAGCTTACACAAAAAGTAACACAATATATATTAAATGACTGAATCAATTCCTAAAACTATAACATATTAAAATAATGATAGGACATTGTTTTATTGGACATAAGTCTTGGGTGTATTTTTAAACAAACACTAAGCAAATAAGTGAGTAAATCAAATTAAATCGCATCCATTAAGAGAAAACCATCAAAAAATTGAAAAGGCTAGTGATAAAATAAAAGTAGTTTTACATTCATAATCACTAAACAAAATTAGTCAAGATATTAACAAACATGACAAAAATATGATAAAAAATAATAGTTTGTACACTGTGAGAATGTAGGTGTATGCTGTCTTTACAGGAAGGAGTATGGGAAATACTGAAAAAGCAAAAATTAAGCACTTGCAGTTAGAATTCAGTAGCATATCCAATTGTTAACCATCTACTCCTGTATATATATATATATATATATATATATATATATATATAATTTTTTTTTTTGGTTTTTGGTTTTTTTGGTTTTTGGGTCACACCCGGCAGTGCTCAGGGGTTACTCCTGGTTCCATGCTCAGAAATTGCTCCTGGCAGGAACGGGGGACCATATGGGGCACCGGGATTCGAACCGATGACCTTTTGCATGAAAGGCAAACGCCTTACCTCCATGTTTATATATTTAAAAAACCTAAAAGCGATATCTTGAATTAAATATTTATTGGAGTATTATTTGATATAACAAAAGCATGGAGAAGAACCCAAATGTTCATCAATTGATGACTGCATCAAAAATGTGTTTTATGTAAACTATATATCATACATATAATATATATGACATCCATATCTATGACACATGAAAAATATATGTGACTGCAATTGACTATTACTGTTTTTAGAGAATAAAGAAATTCTGCCATTTGAAACAAGGTTAAATCTCTGTAGTATAATGAAAATTGAATTGCACAAGTTAGACAAAGACAAAAAAAGTGACATGCCTGTTCTTACTTCTACATGGAATTAAAATAAAAGCCAAACTCATAGAAATAGAGCATATTTTGTCCTTAGAGGTGATTGAAAATAATAAATTAGAAAGTGTTATTGTGGTAAATTCTTATTGAAATCAACTGTGAGGTTTTAGAATAATTTGATTAGTTGTTGAAAAAAATTATCTACTGGTTTATATCTTTAAGAAAATCTTAATTTGATGTAACATTTATATCATTGGTTGAGTCTCAAAGACTTCATACGATTTCAAATGGAAATTTGAGCCAAGAGCAAGGGGATCCTCTTTCTAGATGACCAAGTACAAATTTAACATTTAAAAAAACATAGTGTGTCTGTATGTATGTGTTTTAAAGCTTATTTTCCCTAAATTATTTATGCTTATATGTGGGAAGGATATTCAGAGAAGAAAACACTAAGATAAGTTTGGAGGAAAATAGTGTATGCTTAGAGAAGCAGGTGGGGACAAGAGAGAAACATGTGACATTAGTGAAGGATATGAAAACTGGTAAAGGGATTAATGTTGGAGCACTGTATTCCTGAAACTTACTGGTGAATCAATTTATAATCTTGTAATTTACTGTGGTTTAATCAAAAAAATGTTTAAAAAGAAAAGAATAAAGACACAGGCTGTTTTTACAACATTTAGAGCTTTAGATTTCTTTTCCTTTTCTGTATATCCCTCAGCCTTGATAATTCTGAGCTATAAATAGTCCCAGTTTCAGTACACTTTTGTCTGCCTCAAAGTTCCTCTGAGTTCTTATGTTCAAAATACACTGTTGGCTAAATTTCCCCTTTCCATTTGCTTGTCTTTGTCTGTTTCCACAATCCTCCTGGCTGTGTAATCACTCATTCTCTCTCATTTATCACAGGCTTTCCTGGTCCTGACTACACTATCTCCCCATTTTTGTCATGGTGCACTGGAACATTACAAATACAATTAAACCTCTTAACGATACTGCAGCTTTGGCCCAACACATCTCAGCTTCAAGGTTGAAAGATTTCTGATATTACCTCTGATATCACTTCTTTCCCATTTATCGGCAGTGTCCGGACTAATGCAGTACTGTGCATTAATTAAAGGAAGCATCTAGTAATAGTGCTGTTTTTGCCAGTATGACACTGAATCAGGCGTCTGATGCCTGCTCATGTTTTAAGAACCATTTATCACCGATGTCATCCGAAAGCAGCCAGCTGTCTGAGCCAAGCCTCATTTGCATTTCATCAACCACAGGCTCTCTTTTCCCATCTCACTCTCAAGTCTTTGTATAGCAGCTCTAATTTTTTTAAAGCACATTTTTCAAAGAAGGAGCCTAGCTAAAATTAGTATGCTCTATAGAAGGATGATTTGAATACCAGACACAAGTCTCCATACTGATTGTGGCCAAAATAAGTAACAGAAACTCAGCATTGGATTCACTCTTCCTCTTGATGAGGTGGGGAGAGTGGGAACGACTACTCCACAGTCCAATATTATTTCATGGAATTTATTACTATTATTGTTTTGTACCTGAGACAAAGGTTCTTTTTCATTCTGAATATAAAAACAATGTACACAATAACAAAGGAGATGCATTTAATTCGGTCTCATGCTTTACTCGGCGCTTGGTGCACTGTTCTTGCCAATTTCCCAGATCCTTCATTGTCTCATTTACTTCAATACCCATACTAACTTTTTTAAAAAATACAGCTTCATTATGTACCAAAGTACTGAAACTGTAGGAATGTCAGCTTAGGAAATTGTAGGTTAAAACTACTTTGTAACTCGAAAGTGCATGACTATTCTTTTTTATAGTTAAGTTTTTAGTATGACTCACATCTCCCTAAATATTAATGTCTCTGAAGACAATTTCATTTTTCTTTTACATAGAAAGGTAAAATCATGAGTTTTACTAACTTATGGTTCATCTTCATTATAAGCACATTTTTATAAAGATTATATGAATGTGACTGAATATGAAAGAGATAGAGATAAAGAGAGGGGGGAGAGAAAATGTTGACTCACTGTGTGGAGTTGTCCACTACCATTGTTTTGTTTAAACAAATATCTTAAGAACCTTTTTAGGGGCAATCAGAGACTTTTATGTTCTTACATTTTATACCAGATGATCAGCAACAAAGGACACCTGTCTCTTGCTGGGAACATATGATAAAGGTCATTGAACAACCTCTCCTGACAATGCTCCCTGGTCCCTGTGGGCTTGATTTAAGATTCCATAATGTGACCTAGAAACTTGAAAGCTCTGTATCCATAACTAATCCCATGGGCTTTTTCAGTCCATGGTGTGTAATTATTTCAACACGTTTCTCTCTGGAAATAAAGTGGTGTGTTGGAATTTCTATTAAATTGAATGGGAAAAATAAGAACTCTACATGTATTAAACTAGTATTGCATCAAAATCTATTATATGTTTAATATGATTTAAATTTTAACCAATACTACTTGGAGTAGTAGAACAAATATTTACTACTAGACTTTAATATTAGATTTAAATTTGATTATAAGATGAGGGTTTGATTTATTAGTATGTACTTGATAATCTTCCTAATCAGTTCGTAAAACACTTCATAATTTAAAGGAGTAAAATATTAATTAGGGAAAGTTTTGTTTGACAATTCCTTTTAATTCAAGCAGGATTGTTGCCTAAACAATATGAGTTTATTGTTCATTGACTTGAAAATTCTATGTTGGTATTGCTAAATCATATATCCTTTGAAAAGTATTCTGTAGCTTGTCGATTGCTCTATGTGAACAAAGAGTCATAGAAAATATTAGTTATTTTATATTTTTAATATATTCACCTAATGCCTTTATTTTCTATCTATCTTCCTTCAGATTTATGAACTAAGATGTTAATACTTGATGCTGGAATTTTTTTACCTCAGCTTAAATATATGTAAGTCTCTTCTTATAATTTTTCTTCCCATATCTGAGGCTAATAGAATATGCTCAGAATTGTGGAGATGAATTGCTTCATTAATAAAAATTGTTAAAAACACTTTTCTTTGACTACTTTAATTTGCTTTCATATTTTTTAAGAACCATGCAATATCATGGATTTCAAGAGATGGAATAAGGGCTTCTGACATTAAGAAGAATGGATTTAATGAGACCAGCTCTTTTCATTTCTAAATAAATTATTATGTTCCTTTTTAACAACAATATAATAACATCATATTGGAAGATGTAGGTAGCAGGATACATTATTTTAAACACTATTTTAATAACTGTAAGACTTTTGATTCAGGCAAGACTTCTATTTTAAAATAACTTAAATATAAATAAATTCAGTGATTATGGCATGTATCTATGCCCATAGGATTCCTTCCTCATGATGCATTTAGTTAAATGAAATCATTTAGTGCTTTATTCAAAGATATTTCTCTAAGCTTTTTACCAAATATTATAGAACATTATTTTATTTTTTAAATAATATCTTTATTTAAACACCTTGATTACAGACATGCTTATAGTTGGGTATCAGTCTGTTATGGAACATTTTAGATAAAAGAAAAATATATAATGTGTAACTATCATTGATCATCACACCTTTAAAAGAGGTGGGAAGATAAAAGAACCTTCTGTGTTAGGTATAAGTTTGAAGCTTACAATTCTTTTTTGGGGGGTGGCGCACCTGGCACTGCTTAAGGATTACTTAGATCTCTCCGGAATGTGCTCAAGAATCATTCCTAGCAGGGTCCAGAGGGGGCAATGGGGTAGCAGGGAGAGAATCCTGGTCAACTTAACTGTGTGCAGGGGAAGCACCGTTGTTGTACTCTCTTTGCTACTCTGATATTTACAATTTTAAATAAAATCTTTACTTTAGCACCATGATTACAAGCATGATTGTAGTTGGGTGTCAGTCATAAACAGAACACCCCCCTTCACCAGTGCAACATTCCCACATTCCCAAAACCATTGCCCCCCATTCATCTTGCTGTTTTTCCAAATCTATTAGTCCTGTGGTCTTATGGTTACTACTTTGTCTCAATCTTAAATTCATTGTGCCAATATATGTAAAACAAAAAACTATCTCATAAGTGATAAAAATTTGATTAAGTCTTTTTTTGGCGGGCAGGTCACACCCGACAGCTCTCAGGGGTTACTCCGGCCCCTGAGTAAGTCTTTTATTTTCTGATTAATCCTTAATTTCAGTTCATAACACAGATTCTAGAATATAGTAATGTCCTAGTAAATAAACTCAACTAAAACTACTTTTCCTTACTATTTTAAAATTCCAAGTTGAATGACCAAAAATATAGTACTATGGTAAGGCATTTGCCTTGCATATATTCAACGGAAATTCAATCTCCTGTACTCCATAAAGTCCTCCAAGCTTCAGAAATGATCCCTGATTTTAAAGCCAGAAATAAGCTCGAGCTCTGCTTGTTGTGGACCCAAAGCAAAACAAAACAAAATCCAAAATTATTAAATAAAATAAAAATAAATAAATTTGAAATCTAGGGGGCAGATTTCCTGAGAGTGTTCAGAATGAAATATTTGTGTTTTTAATCTGAACAGCATGTTCCTACAACCCAGATCTGTAATCTTATAAGTATGTTAAAACAATCTCTCTGAAGGGTACACAGCTGAAGAGATGATTACCTGCCATATAGTTTGTCCTGTTTTTATTTCCTGATGAATGCCTGTACAAAACATTTGATTTTAAAGAGTCGCCTGCCATTGAAAAACTTTCAGAAGAAAATGAAAAGCAAAAAAAAAACAAAAACAAAAACAAAAAAACACAAGAGTTCTGAAAGAGTTTTGACAATAGAATCAAATTGGTGGTTACAAATGTGGATGATTTCAAGCCATCAAACATGAAAGAAAACTGTAGTGGTAATCATGAACCTGGAATGTATGTATATACTAGAAGGAATTAATCAGGGATTTGATGACCATTTAGACAGTTCCCTAACATTGACTTTGTAAGTTTTACATTGAAAAAAAAAAAGTGTTTGTAAACTTACAAACCCAAAGCAGCTCTGCACACAAAGATCATGTTGGTCATGGTTTTGTGCTTTTTGTGCTTTGCTCAGCATAACAAAGGATAACAGAAATTCTTACAAGAATGTTTCTAAAGCACTGTAAAGATGGTAATCTTACAGGTTTGAACAAAAGGAAGACCATTAGTTTTGAGTAGGTCAAATGCAATGTCTCCAACATTAGATGAACATTTATTTTAATTTTAATTTTAATTTTGCTTTTTTCCTTTTGGCCACACCCAGGAGAGCTTTAAAACTTCTCCCAGCTCTGTGCTGAGCGTTCACACACAGTATGAAAAGCGGAGTATGGGGAACCAATAATAGATCCAGGCTTCCTATTTTGTAAAGCATTTGCTCAGTCTATTAAACTGTCTCACTGACCTGATTACTTTTCGATGATGTAGCTCCACATCAATGTAAAACGTGTTATTGTAATTCATGTAGTTAAAATAATTTGTTGTAATGACAAAATTTTTCTAACCTGTAACTTGACTTTATATATATATATTTTTTTTACTTATTTTAGGACACAAAGATATAAGAGAAAGGAAGGCATGCCAAATAGGAGTAAAGAATGAAATATATTCTCTTATATGAGTTTCTCTTATTCTTTTTTAATATTAGAAAATACAAATATAGCTCAATACAAATATTTTCTACCTTCTTTTCACAGCATGTTAGCACATTCAGTCAAAATCTATACACCTTTGATACAGAATACTCTGGTACTGCTAAGCTAAAAACTATTTCAAGTTACTCAACATCAGAAAAATTTTAGGAGCAGTGAGCATCATATGACTTTTGGGGGGGGGAATTTGGGTCACACCTGGAGATGTTCAGAAGTATTAGAAATTACTCTTGTCAGGCCTGGAGGATACCAAAGGTCAAGCCCTATCAGCTATGTGCAAAGCAACCACCCTACCCACCATGTTATTGCTCAAGCCCTCACATGACTCACCTATGGAATGTAAGTGGAAAGGAATAAGTAAAGATAGATCTTTGGGATTATTCATCTGTGTATACCTAAAATAACAAAAGAAATCATAGCAACAAATACAGGGTTACATTTATTCACACTTTACAATTTTCAAGGCATTTAGGTATTATTTCATGTAAATATGTGGCTAAATAGGAAAACAGGTATTGCATAGGAAATTTGTTCCTGTACTCATTCCTACAATCATGTTTTTAAATAATATTTTTGATATTTATTTATTTAGGTTTTGAGACCATATCCAGCTGTGCTCAGGGCTTCCTCCTGGCTCTGTGCTCAGAAATCACTCCTGGCGATGCTGTGAATCAAATCCAGATCCATCCTAGGTCTGTCATGTGAAAGGCAAAAGTCCCACTGATGTGTCCCCCCACTTTTTTTAAAGTTTTTTTATATCTTTACCCTTGCATTTCTAATTAAAATTTCAAAACTAAATGAACAAAACCAGGTAATAAAAGGAGGTAAAAAGATAAACATGCAACTATTATGACAATCTTAAAGAGTGAGAGAAGTAGAATGCCTGTCTCAAATACAGGAGGGGGGTATTGGTGGTGGACATTTTGCACTGGTGAAGGGAAGTGTTTTGTTTATGACTGAAACTCAAATACAATCATGTTTGCAATCATGGTGCTTAAATAAAGATTTTATATATTTAAATAAAACCTGCTAAGTACAGTTACTTGGGTCTATAAAAAAAGATAAACATGATACCATTCAATAACATACTCTCAAACCACAGTGTCTAAAAAAAAACAGGGTGGGAAAAAAAAAGAAGAGAAAAAGGAAAGAGTCTACCTTCGAGGCTGCTGTCTGTAGGTGGAGAAGGGAAGTGGAGGAAAACTGGAGATACTATTGGTGGGAAATTTACACTGGTGAAGAAAGGAGTGTTGGAACATTGCTTGACTAAAACTCAGCCGTCAACATGTTTTAACTCTGTATCTCAGGGTCATTCAATAAAAAAATAAAATAAAAATCCAAAACCTGGGTTGTACAAATAATTTTACAACACTATTCAATGTGTGGAAATATAGATACAGGAATATTATCATTAGTAATAGTAGTTCAGTTGAGATAAAAGAAAACAAAAAGATGAGGAACATTTTATTATTTTTCTTTTCAGATGGATTTAATTAGTGTTGATGCAAGGTTTTTGCATTATTTGCAATTGAATACCATAGGTATTGAAAACACATGTGTTTATTGAATCATAAAAAATATAAATTATAAATAAACTTTTTTGAAGTGCTGAAGACTGAACCCAGGGCTTTAAACATAGAGAGCATGCAATATACTGCTGAGTCCGACAGATAAGAAAAGTGTAGTTTATTACTCAGGTTATTGATCCCAATAAAATTAAAATTATTCAGAATTTGCATTCAATTAAATTAAGAAAAAAAGAAGCATTTATTGCTTACTTGTTAACTAGTTTCTTATTGTTTATAGAATGCAATGTTTTACTAATGTTCTTTATTAAAATCATCTTTTCTTAGGGAACAACGAAGAGTGATGAGAATGGATAAGGAATAGCATGATTTGATAACATATAAAATTTAGGGAAATTGAATTCAAAAGCTCCTCGTATGTCAACTATCTATTTAGTCAAATTTTTATGACGTTAATATAAGTGAATATGATCTAGCATATGGACTAAGTTTCTTTTAAGTAGCACATGGGTTTAGAATGTAGGGGAAAAAGATCACTCGGCAAATATGTTTTTAGTTTTGAACAACTTCCAAATACTTAAAAAGTAGTTTTTAAATCAACCGTATCCATCTGCAGTCAGGTTTTCTCATCCTCCATCTTAAAGGATGAAAAGAACAAAAACTGGTCAAAATGGTTGGAGATGTTATACATATGTGATGAAACTAAAATACAGTTGATACTCAAAGGAATTGATGAAAAACTAAATTTGGTCCTTATGGCAAATTTACCAAAAGAATCTGACACTTTTATTCTTAGCAATTTAGGATCATGAATGATATTAATCTGTCAGGAAAATCATTCTGTGAGCATTTCCAGAAATGAAGATTTAGAAACAGAAAATGTATATTGTATTGCGCTTTTATTCTGTTCCAAGTCCTATTACTATCTGTGGAAAGCACTGCTCCAAGGGAATGAACATTTAAGTGAATTATGACATGAAATATCATTTTCAAGCTTGATGCAAAGATAAATTGATAATAACTGAACATTTTGGCATATGGCTTCCAGATACAGTGAAGTTTCCCTCATGACATCTAAAAACTAAATCTGTGTGTAAGCACACTTTAGAAATTTATAAAGACAATATGTTTTGTCAAATGGTTATTTTGAAATGGTATTTTAATGAATACGCTACATTTTTAGATTAGAAATTTAAAATAAGAAGCTATATTTAGACAAATCTGCCAATCATTTTTTTTCAAATAACACAGTGAAATGTATTTAGTTTCTAAATTTAGAGAAATTTGAACATATGAATGCAAATCAAACTCATTTTGAGTAGTATAAAAAATTCCCAAATCTCAAATAATATTCAATCAACTTTTAACTCAGGCATTTTGTCTTTCATTATTGGGTAAGAAATAAACTTTTGCATCTTTTTAATCTTTGTTGATTTTCTTTATGTTCTCAACTTAGACAAAGTGATAGACAAGAAGGCCTGAAATATTCTGGGCCATTTTGCTTCATTTTTAAATAATTTATTTTCTGTCATATTAACTACGTAAAAATTTTGAGAACAATAAATATAGATCTTAAAACAGTTCTAACATATATGTATATTTAGGAAATGCAGTTTTGCTCCTCAAAGGAAACAGTGACTAGGATACAAAGCCCACCCAGGGAACGGGAGAAACTATTCACAAAAGTCATCTGATTAGGGTTAAATATCCAAGATATATAACTGCTACATCATCCCCTGTATAAATAGATCCTGAGATCTAGGAAGGCACCAAGTGAACAGACATTTCCTCAATAAAAAATGCAGATGGCCAAAAGGCACATGAAAAAATGTTCCATATCACTAATCTTCAAGGAGAGGCATATCAAAACAACAATGAGGCATCATCTCACACCAAAGAGACTGGCACACATCACAAAGAACAAGAACAACTAGTGCTGGAGGCTATGCAGAGAGGGAGAGGAACTCTCATTCACTGCTGGTGGGAATGCTATCTAGTTCAACATTTCTGAAAAACAATATGGATATTCCTCAAAAAATTAGAAATTGAGCTCCCATTTGATCCAGCAATATCACTTTTAGGGATACACTTTAGGAACACAAAAACACTATATAAAAATGCCCTCTGCACACTTATGTTCATTGCAGTGCTATTTACAATAGTCAGAATTTGGAAATCACCCAAATACCCGATAACAAATGTGTGGCTAAAGAAACTGTAGTACATTTACACAATGAAAGACAATGCAGCTAGTAGAAAAAATGAAGTCATATAATTTGCTTATACATGGATAAACATGGAGACTATTATGCTTAGTGAAATGAGTCAGAGAGAGGGGGATAGATGTAGAATATTTTCACTCATCTGTGGGATATAAAGAAAATAAAAGACAGTACAGCAATAATAGCCAGAGACAATAAAGGTGAATCTCTGGAAGACCAACTCAGGACATGAGGTTCGCCACCACAAAGAGCAGTGAATGCAACTAAAGCATTGACCACAATGACAAATACCTTGACAAAGAATGTGAGGGACAGAGGTAGAATGCCTATCTGAGAGACAGGAGGCTGGCTTGGGGAGTGAGTGGAAAATACAGGGACATTGTTAGTAGGAAGATAGCACTGGAGAAGGGTAGTGTACATTTTATGACCAAAGCCCCACTATGAATTATTTGTAAACATTTGTAAACATTTCTTGGGCCGGGCGGTGGCGCTGGAGGTAAGGTGCCTGCCTTGCCTGTGCTAGCCTAGGATGGACCGCGGTTTGTTCCCCCAGTTTCCCATATGGTCCCCCAAGCCAGGAGTGACTTCTGAGTGCATAGCCAGGAGTAACCCCTGAGCGTCACTGGGTGTGGCACAAAAACCAAAAAAAAAAAAATTTCTTTAAGGCTCATAAATTCTTTTTGAGATAAGTAGGTGACCAAAAAAATAAAAAATATTAAATATAATGCCAAGTTTAATGGAGAAGTAATGTTTTAGCATAAGAAGAATCTGTATAAATATATTTTGATGATCAGATATGTGTTCCTTTTATACCTAGTATTTTATCTATTGCTTATCCAGTTTGTTCTCATTTTAGAATACATGCGAATAAGAGTTTCATTTTAATTGATATTCATGTTATATCACTCTCCCGATTCACAAACAAATACATTTACTGAACTATGTCAAGAAAACAAAAGAAAAAATAGACAAAAATATAACTAAGTGGTAATGAATAAGAGAAATTAAATGTCTTAAAGGTTAATCTATGCAAGTACCCCAGAAGTGCTTTGGAACAAATTTGATTTTTGTATTCACTTTCTTCTGTCATTTACTTTTCTTTACTTCTCTTCCTTCCTTCCTTCCTTCCTTCCTTCCTTCCTTCCCACCTTCCCTTCCTTCTTCCTTTCCTCCCTCCCTCCTTTCCATCCTCCCTCCCTCCCTCCTTCCTTTCTTCCTTCCCTCCCTCCCACCTTGTCTCCTTCCTTCCCTCTGTCCCTCCTTTCTTCTCTCCCTCCCTCTTTCCTTCTTCCCTCCTTCCCTCCCTCCCTTCTTCCTTCCTCCCTCCTTCCTTCCTTCCCTCCTTCCTTCCTTCCTTCCTTCCTTCCTTCCTTCCTTCCTTCCTTCCTTCCTTCCTTCCTTCCTTCCTTCCTTCCTTCCTTTTATTCTAAGACAGGGGTTAAAGCCTCCCAACCCTTAAGAATTAATCCCAGAGTCCGGGAGATAGCATGGAGGTAAGGCATTTACCTTTCATGCAAAAGGTCATCGTTTTGAATCCCGGTGCCCCATAT
>PVKC010031089.1:0-14636 GCA_004027635.1 Crocidura indochinensis
CACCCGGCAGTGCTCAGGGGTTACTCCTGGCTCCATGCTCAGAAATTGCTCCTGGCAGGCACGGGGGACCATATGGGGTACCAGGATTCGAACTGATGACCTTTTGCATGAAAGGCAAACTCCTTACCTCCATGCTATCTCCCAGGCCCCAAACTTTTGCATCTTCGTGAAGACCATTTTGTTGATCACATTCAAAGGGCTTGTTTCTGTTAAATTTTTTAAGTAGCTTCAGAATTTCAGTATGTAAACCTTTCCCAACTTGCTTTTTTCCCCCCTGCTCAAGTCATTTCCCTTGCTTATGCCTTTGCCTTTCACATCACCTCAGAAATAGAAACTTCACAAAAGTCATTTTGAACATGGAGATTAAACAGGCGCGCATTTGAGACCACCAAAGTGGGCAGTATCTTACTCATAGTTTCCCAAAACTTCAGTTATTCACATACCATATTAGTGGCTTTTCATAGGCATATGAAGTCAGTAGTATCACCATTTCCCTTTAAATAGATCTGCTTTTTAATTTTAAACTCGTTTGAAGCATTATAAAATCATGAGTAAGACACTATATTTATAAGCTCTCCAAGGCCCATTAAAATATGAGAAATTAATATCTCACTCTTTTCAGTAAATCTGAAAAGAAGAATTTGTCCTTTACAAATTGAACTCATATTGTGAAGGTTCTAGAACAGGGCCCTGTGGCTATAGGACCTGACTGAGTCCCATCTGCAGGGGCTGGCCTTCTTGCTATTGAGAAGTTGAACAACATCACAGGATTTACATTTCCCTCTTTAATTGGTACCTGGTATCACTGAATTCTAAAGATAGATTTTAAGGTTGATAAATTAACGAATACTCACAATCAAGCTTTGCAAATAAAGAGAGCCCAAGGGATGCTACATAGCATGATTTTGTAACCACCTTATTAGCTGTAATCTCCCTTTATGTCTAAGGAAAAAAGTTATCTTTTAGGCTTCAAGAACTCTATGCCTCCTACAGCATAGGTTTTCCATTCTGTCTCCTTCTGACTGCTTTATGGTCTCCCCAGTTTTGTCGCTTTTAGACATTGTCTTTCCAAGACAAGTCCTTTGGGACTCAATGGTGAAGATCAGTCTATCTTGTCACACTTGGTCTGAAGTTGTTGTCACATGTTTTATTATCTTTTTTTTGTTTGTTTTTTTGGGGCCACACCCGTTTGATGCTCAGGGGTTACTCCTGGCTAAGCGCTTAGAAATTGCCCCTGGCTTGGGGGGACCATATGGGACGCTGGGGGATTGAACCGCGGTCCTGATCCTTGGCTAGCACTTGCAAGGCAGACATCTTACCTCTAGCGCCCCCTCACTGGCCCCGTTTTATGATCTTTCTTTTTTTTTTTAATATAGTTTTTATTTTAATCATAGTGGCTTACATAGTGTTGACAATCATATTTTAGGTACATATTAACATAAAATCGGGAATTCCCATCACCAAATTGCCCTCCCTCCACCTCCTTTCCCGTCCTACTTCCCATATCCTCTTCCCTAACCCTCGGGGCTGCTAGAGTAAGTGGTCCCCTCTGTGCCTAACTTACTACTTAGTGGTCTTACACCTGTTTGGTCTTGGTACCCCCGTTATTGCCCCCCCCTAATTGGGAGGCGGGACTAGTTAATTCAAGTTATATGGTTTTGTTTGAAGAAGAGAAAAGTAATAACCTGGAGAGAAAAAAAAGAAAGAAAAAATATAAAGGGATCAAATTCTCCGAAAATGGTTGGAGTCCTTTAGAGGCTTTCATCCTTGATTTGAGAGATGGAGGGGAAAAAGAAGGTGAAACAGCACAACAGTACATAAAGAACTGTCAAATAAAATATCCAGTGAGCATTCCAAAAAAAAAAAGGAGGGGTGGGGTAAGCACCATATAAAGACCATGGTATTGAGATAAAAAATGTGGCAGAACACATAAAAAAAGAAAAGAAGAAAATAAATCAATAAATATAAATGGAGACATCCACTTCAATAGCCAAACCACAACAATGAGATCAACAAAAATAGATAAGTAAATAATAATAATAATAAAACAAGAGATTGTTTTGTGCTTGTTTTATTTTTTTCCCTCCTGCAGATGCACAGTAAATATTGGAGTCATTTGAAAAGGAATTTCCTTTGCCTAAGAGATACAGGGTTTCTCCACCCTTGCCGTATACAGTAACGGGATTGACTATAGACTCCTTTCAGATTCATTTACTCTCCACTTGGTGCTTTTGTGGTGTATGGAGGATTTCTGCTGCAACCTGGGTGATAAAATTAGACCTCTGTATCTAGAGGTCTCAGTATCTGCACGAGTCAAGGAGTTGAGCTTCTGATTATGTTTTCCTTTGTGGTTCTAGAAGTTCTGTTCCCTTAGTGTCGTTTTAATCCATCTTTTGTGGTTGGCAGTCCTGGTCTTTGCGCTGATCCTAGGAAGGGGTCTGGGATAGCATCTTTCGTTGTTTCCAGAAATCCCCTTCTGTTGCAATAGTCTCAGACAGACCTCTGGAACTAGGGGATCATAGTTGTTAAGTAGGTCTTTATGATCTTTCTTACAAAGCTATTCTTCTAGCTTTAGAAGGCAACGAAGTATTCCACATTGAGTCTTTAGATAATTAAAGCTTATCCTTAGTAAGCTCCCAAATATTTTTTAAAAATTTTGATAGAATCTTCCTAAATACATTACACACTTGATTGCCTTCTTACATAAATGTAATACAATTTCACCCAGAGAGACAGAAATATGTGTGTAGTAAAAGGAGGAACTCAAGTTCTTCTGTATTTATTCATACTGTGATTTTTCTCTTTGACGCAAGAGTAGTATCATAATATGATTATCAAGTTGCTTTCTCCTTTTTGTCCACACCCAATGATGCTTAGGAGTTACTCCTGGCTATGTGCTCAAAAATCGCCCCTGACTTGGGGGGACCATATGGGATGCCTGGGTATCAAACTTCAGTCTGTCTTAGGTTAGTGCATGCAAGACAAACAAGTGCATGCAAGGCAAACATCCTATCGCATGCTAGGCAAACACCCTACCACCTGTGCCACCACTCTGGTCCTCAAGTTACTTTTTTTGTTTGTTTTTTTGGGCCACACCTGCTTGATGCTCAGGGGTGACTCCTGGCTAAGCACTCAGAAATTGCCCCTGGCTTGTGGGGACCATATAGGACGCCAGGGGATCAAACCACTGTCCTTCCATGGCTAGTGCTTGCAAGCCAGATACCTTACCTCTAGCGCCACCTCACCGGCCCCTCAAGTTACTTTTTAAACCTTGATTCTTCAGCCTGATCTTCAAGAAGTCCATGTTTTATTGGATTAGTAGACATGTGAATGTGTCAAAGAAATAGTTAGAAAAGTTTGGAAGTGTAAGAACAACTAAGGTTGAAACTCATGGTCTTGTCTGATCAGAAAGGATGAGTGAAATACAACGATACCTAATCTGAATCTGAAAAGATGAATCAAAGGTCATCTTGAAGTTCAGCATGTTGACGTATTTTAGAAGAGAGAACAATTACAACAATGATACCAACTTTTTTGAAAGTCAGATTTGTTTGTTGATAAAGACCAGTAGAAATCTGAATGAAAAAGTTTTGTTTACCCAAATCACTTTTTTTTGTTTTGGTTTTTGGGCCACACCCGGTGACGCTCAGGGGTTACTCCTGGCTATTCGCTCAGAAGTCGCTCCTGGCAGGCACGGGGGACCATATGGGGAACCGGGGGATCGAATCGCAGTCCATCCTATGTTAGCGCAGGCAAGGCAGGCACTTTACCTTCAGCGTCACCGCCCAGCCCCCTACCCAAATCATTTTTCAATTTTTGTTTTAATTGCATTGAGGAACCCTAAAGATAAAAAGTACAACAACCATCTCAGCTCTAGATTTCAGGAATTCATTCTGGAGTAACTTCACATTCCACAGCTATTTATTTATTTATTGTTTTTGGGCCACACCTGATGACACTCAGGGGTTACTCCTAGCTATGCACTCAGAAATCGCTCCTGACTCAGGGGACCATATGAAACACTGGGGATAGAACACAGGCCCGTCCTGGATTAACCGCTGGTAAGGCAAACACCCTACTGCTGTACTATCACTCCAGCCCCTCCAAATCTACTTATTAAGCATTCACAGTGCAGAAAAATTATCTTATCACACCAACAGAGGAGTGAACAAGAAGGATAAAGTCCTACTCTTGTGCAGGTATGAAATTGTGGTTGATATGAGGCAAATCTATCATGAGATTAGCTGATTATACAAGAGATACATTTCCAAAAATCTTTGCATCAAAGACACATAGAAATTGATGAGATTTTTTCCCAGACCTTCTAAATGTATTTTAAAAATCATAAAACGTTTGTTACAAAAGAGCAGTATATTCAGCACACTGCTCTTAATAAATGTCAGTGACACATGGATTTCAAGATAATTTTCATAATTCAAGCTCATGGGGTGAGGTGATGATAAGTATGGATGTTGGTGGCATTAGCTGAGATAGTCCAGCAGCATTTAAAAATTGAAATTCCTGGTTAATAATGCTATTACAAAAGGTTTTGAAAGCACATGATTCCAACACCCCACCCACCCATCACTGGTGCACCTGCTCCCTTTCACAAGGACTCCAACCTTCTCCCTCCTATTTCACCATTCAAAAGTGTGATTAGTTCTCCCAGGATGGTGCCTTTGAACCTTTGTGGCCACTTTATTGTATATCTTTAAGTTCCATATCAGTCTGTTTCCTTCTGGCTGACCTCACTAAGCGTGAAGTCTTCTCGTAACATCCATGTTGCCCAGCAGCATTTTTTAAATAGATTTTTATTGTGACCAAAGGGCATTACAGATCTTTCACAGAATTATTTATGGTACATAGTGACAATGAATGAGGGGGCATTCCCACCACCAGTGTTGTCCTCTCTCCACCCCTGTTCCCAGCATGTATCCTATACCTCCTTCCTTTACCCCCCCCCCCCCCCCCACCCCAGAATACTAGTGTAACTGGTCTCCACTTTACAGCTTGTTGTAGATTGGGTATCTATTCTGTTGTCATTGACTTTGGATTTGGTGTTCAAGTCTGATCATTTTTTATTTTCATTACATGTTCATATGACTGGTTCTGGTATCATCCTTTTCCCCTCTCAATTCATGAAACTGAATAATTCAAGTTATGTGATTCTGTTGGAGATAAAAAGGATAAGAAAAAGAGAAGAAAAAATTTGGTAGCAACTACCAAAAAAAGAAAAAAAGAAAAAGAGAAAAAAAAATCACCAAATAATAACCTCAAGAGTGAAAAAGAAAGAAAAAAGTAGAAGAAAAAAGAGAAGGAAATAATATCAAAACCTAACAAAACAAAACCAGAAAAAGAAGGGGTACTGGAGGGGCAGTGTTTGGTGTTCCCAACCTTCTTAGAAACTAGCTCCTCTCTCTTTAAGAACATTCTCTGATACTGCTGATCTCATCACTTTTCTGTTCTGATCTAGAGAATCATAACATCTTCTGCGATACCTCTGATTTTTCACTTATTAATTTTTTGATATATTATGCATGTATTTTCTTGTTTTTCTCCACTGCTCTCTGCAATCTTATTCATCAATATAAGACAAGGACCAAATAGTTAAACACATAGCAAGCACTTTAAGAACCCTCAAATGAGGGTCTGAGAGATAATATAGGAGTTAAGACAATTTGCCTTCATGCTGATGACCCAATTCAGTTTCTGGCACTGTATATGGTCCTCTGAACACCACTAAGAGTCATCCCTGAGCACAGAGACAGGAGTAAGCCCTGAATCATACTAGGTGAGGTATCCCCCTCCACAAAAGTAATCTTTACATGGATTATCAGTAGTGAATGAAAGAAGCTTAGGAGTTCTAGTGGAGGGAGAGGGAAGAGTTATATAGAAAATGACTAATTGGAAAATGTGGAGTTGGGAGAATGTAGAAAAACATTAGGAGAGTATAGAATATAACTATAGGGAGGAAAAATAAAGTTTTAAATGATTCATCGCATGTATTTAGAAGTGGATGTGGGTGATAATCTTTGAGTAGCATTTTGCCAAATATTCTATTTTCAGAATAAAAATGTGAAATGGGGCTGAGGTTATTGGTAGATGCTGGATGATTCCAAAACAAATGATATTAAGGAGAAGGGATTCTAGACTAATTTGTAGAGCAAAGGGATTATTACTTCAGCTCAAGATGCTGAAGTACATGCTTTTCACACAGGAGCCTTAAGTTCAATTCCTAAATCGTGAGCTCTGAATAGCTTCAGAATAATACAGTATATGGCTCCCAAAGAAAAGCAAAACAAAACAAAGCAGCAATATACATATTATCCCATCCCCTAATTGCCACATAGCTGTACCCAAGCACTAAATCTGCATTCTTTTTTGGGGTAGAGGGGTCACACCCGGTCATGCTGAGGAGTTACTCCTGGCTTTGTGCTCAGAAATCGCTCCTGGCTTGGAGGACCATAGGGGATGCCCCGGATTGAACCCAGGTCTGGCCTGGGTCAGCCAAGTGCAAGGCAAACACCCTACTGCTTTGCTATCTCTCCAGTGAATCTGCATTCTTACAGCATCATTAGGGTTGGCTATTGGTCTCCTGGTCAACTCTGAGAAGGTCCCCTAAAATAGATAGGCCAACAAATAAATAATGGATGCTAGAGTGACAGTACAATGGTGATGGATAATGCACTTGCCTTGTCCATGACTAACTCAGGTTCAAGCCCTGGCACCACAGATGGTCCTCCACACAGAGCCAGGAGAAGACCCTGAGAACATTTAGGTGTATCCCCCTAACCCAATAAAAGGAACAATGAATTTCCAGAGAGATCAGAGGAATACTAGAAAAACAATAATGTCATTTAAGTTAAAGAAAAATAACAATTTTAAGGAGAGCAATGTCCCAAACCATAAAATAGTAATGAGGACTAGAAGATGTCCATCTAATTTGGCAGCCATCTTGATTAAGATAGTTTCAGTATAATGGTTGGGTCAAAAGCCAGGTGTAGCAAGATGGTGCAGAAAGCATACAGTGAGTGCAGAGTGTTCTTCTAAGAAGCTTCAAGATGAGAAGAGGCAGAAAGGGATGATTATGAGGGGTTGGTGGGAGGTTAGGAAGCGATTTTTTGTAACCTGAGAAGGACTGAAGAGAACAAGAAGATACTGAAGACATAGGAAAGAATATGAATGATGGAATGAAGTCCCATAGAAAAACAGAAGATACAGTGAAGAGGAGAGGAGTAGACCTACTTTCCTCTTGTAAACAAAGTGGGTTAGAAATTTGGGGGGCATGATGATAGTCTGAACATTCTTTGTGAAGTGAAATGCAAGAGTATTCAAAGTTACAAAATAAGAGATGGAAGAGTGGTGAGGGGTGGCCGAGGTTGCCGAAAATAAAAGTTTTGTACTAGTGAAGACACATATTGGGAATGGAAGAAGAAACTGTGGTGTGGGCATAGAAATGGATCACTGAAAAGCATTTGCCTCCCATGACTTCTCAGCCTGACTGGCAGGGCCAATTCTCAATGCTTGAACCTCCCTCCTACTGTACTAATTCCAGCCAACCCTCTGGTCTCTCCTTGCAACCTACTAGGAGATGTGATTTTTCGTTGCTCTGTGCTTTTTAGTGGGAAGGAACAGCTTCCTGCAGAGTGCAGCTGAAAACACGGCCCCTGGGAAACAAAAGATGCTTTCTTTCCTGCCCCTGCCCGCTGTTCCCTTTTTAGTATCTGGCCAATGAGGATTTAAGTGTGCCTTTCATGCACATCAAAATTGTCCTGAGACTCAATTTATAAAACGTCCTCTGACTTTCCCCTCTACCCCCAGCTGTGTGTGTGGGCTACACTGGGTTGTTTACTCTCTGGTTAAAAAAATAAAAAAATACTCCTGGGAGGATGTCTTTTTTACTGTCCTTGGGTCAGCTTTTTGTAGCTGTTATGATTATTCTCTCACTCCTTTTGTCACTTATGTGATCCCCTAGGGCCCTCATAACTGAGTACCACACACTGAATGGTGGAACACAACACTGACTCTCATATTCTGGAGGCTAGCGAATCAAAATCAAGATGTCTGCAGGGATCTGGAAAAGAATTCTTTTTGCCTCTTTCTCTTTTCCAGGGTTTTGGCAATCCTTGACATTCCTTGAATCTCAGCTGCCTCCTTTTCTGCTACTTCTACTTCCCATGGCGTCTTCCCTCTGTGTGTTGTGTCTGGGACTGTGGGTTTAAGAGAATACCATTTGGGGGATTAGAGGTCCACCCTAATCCAGTATATGAACTCATCTGAACTTTTTACAGATGTAAAAAACTCTATCTCAAATAAGGTTCCCTCCTGAGGTTTTGGATGGATTTACATTTGAGGAAAGGCACAAGTTCATTGTTCAATTCCTTGGATCCCTTTTCCAATTTCTCCTGATTAATGGACCCTGGGATGGCCAAGCAGAGTCCCTTCCTTCCCAGAGACTTCAAGCAGTCTTCAACCTGGCTGCAACTTTCCAGATGTTTTTCTGGATATGCTGATGTCTCAATGTTGAAATGTGATGCTATCTCTGCAATAATAGTGAAATGTGTAGGGGCCAAAGAAATAGTATAACTAGTTAGGAGCTTGTCTTGAGTCTGGCCAACTCAAATTCAATTCTTGACATCCCAATGTGGCTTTCTGATCCTTGTCAAGAATGATTTCTGAGCACAGAGCCAGGAGTAAACCTTGAACACTGCTGGGTGTGGCAAAACCAAATCTTAAATCTCCTCCAAGTGTAACGCCCACTTAGATTACCAGTGTGATGAGGATTCTTTTCCTGTGGTCAGCACCCACCGAGGTATCTAGATAGGAAATCCCAGGAGATGACCTATAAGCAGTCATTCTTAGAATCTAGAAAATTGTTTTGGTCTTTGTCACAAGTGATAGATACCTACTCAATAGAGATTTCCTCTCCAAACTCGACTCACGTGAAACATTAAAACTCAAATTAATTGGATTGTAGAGTCTGGGTGTTTTTTCATATTTGAGTTCCACGGATTGGTATTTTATTATTATTATTTATTGGATTAGTCATTGGCTGGTAACTAAACCACTTTTGTCTTTTACTGGCTTTCTTTTCTATATTCATTAATTTTTTTTAATTTGGGCCACACCTAGCACTGCCTACAGGTTACTCCTGGTTCTTCACTAAGAAATTACTCTCCATAGTATTAGGGAAGCCAGATGGATGCCAGGGATCAAATGCCAGGGTTCAATGCTTTAACCACTGTACTATATCACTCTAGACCCTGGTTTCCATTTTCAATTTATAGACTCACCCTTGACCTACTTAATAGGAAGTAAGTGTCAAAACCCAACATGGAGTTTAAGGGCGGAATCTCTTGCTTTTCTTGTCCCTGTGCAAAGCCCCTCAGTCTGCCGGTACTTTCCTGCTATTGAAATCAGAGCAGGGTCCCTAGGGTCTGGAAGAACAAAGTCTTAGATACCTTCATGCTTACTGTGCTCTTCAGAAAAATCAAGGCATTTCCTGTCTGTCTATGGTTGACATTTGGCTGAGTTTTGGTCTCTCATAAAGCATATCTCTTACCTACTCAAGCTGGTGGTGATGGTAGTTTTCTTAGTCAGCAACTAATTTTCACTTGAATCCTCATCCTCAATATTTTTGTTGAGGGGTCTTCCCCCACCCCTATTTTCAGACAATCTACCTCTCTTCTTCCATCAAGAACACAGGAAAGTAAACATGAGATGCATCCGGAGACCTAAGTGCAAGACAGACAGAACAAAGGCAAGTATTTATAGGAACAGAACCGGAAGGAGAATGCATAGATGCATAAACAGCGGTGGCTGGTTTACCCAGTCAGAGAGTTTCTGCTTGCATTTAATTTCAGTCAGCAAGAAACTCTTAGCCAATTCTTATATTGTTAGATATCTACAAATTCTTACTATGAAGCATTTCTGTTTTCCTAAACATGAGGTCTTACTTTTAAATCACCTTTCTCTTTTGTTTTGTTTTGCTTTTTTTTTGTCTTCAATCCTGTTGGAATATTTACGATTGAGTACCTTGTAGTGATTTTGGTCATGCATTAATTCATCTTCGAACACTTGCTATTTCCTTCGTGGCTTTCTCTTCAACAGCTTTATCCTGTTTCATTTCCCTCAGCACTTTCCCCTTTCTTCCAAAATTAGCTCTACTCAGATGTAATGTCTTTAGTTTCCCCTTCTGTGGTGGCTTCAATTCTCCCTGGTATAACACAACTATTATTAGCCAATCCCTTGCACACAAGCATGTCTTTGTGGCATCCACCCACTCCCTCGCTATGCCCTTGGTCCTGCAATAGACAAACAAATCCTGCAAATCCGCTGCCTTGTGCACAGGATTGGCAAAAAGAACCCTGGCCCATGTGAGGGACACACTGATTGTGTAAGTTTCCTCTGCTTTCAGCGTGTCCTCCTTACCATCCAGTTCAGTATCTAGCTCACTGCTCCCCCAAGCCTGATACTACCAGCTGCCTAAATAGCTCTGACAGTAACTCTTACAGCTCCAACACAAATTCCTCTTGAACTAGTGAAAGGGAAAACAACAAGAAGAAATATAAAAGGTTGTTCTTTGATGTGTTTGTTTAGCTGGGCTATATTTATGAGCTGGCCACAGTATACATGTGTCATGTCTATACTTCTTTCCACGTACTTTTTCTGAACTCTACTGGCGGTGTGGAGGGTATTTCTGCCACATTAAAGTCTGATGGACATGACAAGGAGTGGTGCAGAAATTGTTGCTGCTGATGCTTCCAACATTCTGCAATAGTGGAAAAATACCTCTCCTGAACATTTGCTCCACTGCAGTTGCCAAAAGATCTAACAGCCAGTCACTATCCAACTTGACAGTGTTGTATTTATTTTTTAAAAAAATTATGCTTTGTGGTGTCATTTTCAGTCTATGACAGGCTCTTTAGAATATTAATTACAATGCTTTGCTTATACATAATAAAGACATTAGTAGAAACCAAGCTACCTAGTGGAGCTTAAAAGGCCTTAGGATCATCCTTGGAATTTTCTGATAACCAGGCTGGTGGTTCAATGTGAGGACCAAAAGATGCAGTGATGCTTGAGTCCTCCATTTCCCAGGATACTGGCACTCTACAAGTATTCAGGGCCTCAGAAACCATTAGTAAAAATATCTGGAACTGTAAAAAAATGGTTTTTAGTTACACTAGCATTCTGGGGGATAAAGGAGGGAGATAAGAGATATATGCTTGGGAACAAGGATGAAGGGAGGACAACACTGGTGGTGGAAAGGCCCTCATATATTGTCACTGTGTACCTTAAATATCACTGTGTAAAATTTGCAATTCACTTTGGTCACAATAAAAAAAAAAACTTCCAGAGAACATATGGAACTAAAGACATAGTTAAAGACATGTATTAGCTCTCTTCTCCCATTATGTCTTTGTCATTGAAAATATATTTTATTTTGAATTTTTCAATGGCATAGTTTTATATATTTTGAAAATAAATATTTAAAGTTTTACAAAGCCTTTATAGTTTAATTAATATGGTTATATAATGGTGCTAAAGTTTATAGCGACTGATTACAAGCACCACCACCATAAAGTGCCCAGAACTCTCTTCAAGTCATTTAAATTTAAAAAAGTCCAGTCCATGCAGCCACATATACAGCCACAAGGTGCCTCCATAGTTTTAATACTAATATCCAGTGAGAATACACAAATTTATATGTGAAGTTAGCATCTAAGTCACATAAGCTCAACAAACAAAAACAATAAAATGCTCAACTATCAATAAAGAGCTTAGTAAACTTTCAGACAATGACATAATGTCTCCATTGCAAGATATGACAATTTCCACAAATCTAATTTTAATGAGTTATTTTTCAATAATTTCATTGCCATTTAGTTGTAGCAATTTTAAGTAAAATATTTGTACCTATCAAAGGGCATGCTTTGAGAAAGTTGGGAAATAGGGATAATGGAGGACAGAATGTCACTTTGGTGGCAGGATTGGTGTTGGAACATTGAACACCTGAAATAACTCTATTATGAGCAACTCTGTAAATCACACACTGGTTTAGATAAAAATTTTTATTTCAAAAGCATACAGTGTTTTGAATGCTCATTCCCTGTGGGGAATTTCATAGATGTGAAGGCAAAGACACAGATAAAATTTGATGTGCAGAGCTGGCTGGTATTTTTGCTTATCTCTAAAGGAATAAAGGGGAAGTGCTTTCATTTCCAAGGTGTCCTTATATCAGAAGTTCCAGATTTCTCTCTTTTGCTGTTTTTTTCTTTTGAGGGGATTTACCATTGTTGATACTCAGGGGTTACTCCTGCTTCCTGGAAGTGCTTGAGGAACGATCTGTAATGCTGGGGATTAAACCTGGATCAGACACATGCAAGGCAAGAACTCTACCTACTATACTACCACTTCGAACTCTCTTTTGCTATTTTTTTTTCTTTTTATGATGACACTTTTAAACTTCATCTTTTTCTCTGACTTGATTTCATTGGGGTATTGGTAGAGGTATCAGAGTAGAAGTTGGCTATTAGGAGGACTAGATAAAAAAAGAGAAGAAAGATCAAGAGATCTCTGGAGACTTTTTCTTACCTAATGGCTCACTACCATAGTCACATTGACACTGATAGTTTGCATATAAACAAATGGAAAATATAGAAATTTCTTGCCTACCCACATTTTTTTCATTTGTTAATAGTGTGGTACAGGAGGGGAGGTTCTGAGGCATAGAGATGTTAGTGGAGACATGATGTCTACCTTGAAATACTCACAGTTGAACTAGAGGATAGGGAATGAAGTTAACATGCCTACACTTATAGGAGCAATGTGGACCTAATTAATAAAAACTAAAAGACTCAGCAACCATTGAAAGAGGTCAGACCATATGTGGAGGATTCAAGAAAAAGTTTCTTTCAAGAGATCAGATGAGATTTGAAGCAGGTTTTAGGGGACATGAAAGCTGTAAAAATATTGAGGAAAAATGTATGAACATAGAGAGTAGAGAGCAGTCCATTTTGGTTCAAATATAGACTATAAGTAAGAACTAAAAGGGAGGAAATGCCAAATATTGGTTAGAATTTTTCATGGACAGGATATGATGGCAGATGAAAATATCTATGACAGTCTAAAGATGACGGGTAGTTTCTGAACATGGAAGACTGAGATCAGAGCTATCATTGGTAAAAATCACTCTTTCAGTGTGATGCAGAAGAAAAAGAAGACTTCTATGAGAAAGTGGAGAACAATTTTATAGATGAAAAAATTGAGTCCCATTTTTGGATGGCTAATATGTCTAATCACTTATTATATGTCTAATAACTTATTTATTTGACTTATTTGTTTATTAGACATATTATATATAATATGTCTAATAACTTATTTCCAAGGCCCTAAAGTCAATTATTTCCTGCTGTCTGTTCAGCCAGATCATAATCAATCTTTATTAACTGAGAAAACTTACAGAAATATCTCTGACTCATGGCAAGGTACTTGTTTAGTTGTGAGAATAATACACAGGGTTCTTGAAAAGAAGTCATTGTGAGAGTTATCTGCCACATAACTAAATTAAGATTCACATTCTTCTTTGTAGGCTTGTTCAATGTATTCTCCATCTATAGCCAAGAAAAGGTTTCTTGCTAAAGCATTAAAATTTGAATTTTAAGAATTAAGACCATACAAGAGAATAGTTATTTAATTTGTGCTTCTGAGAGTTTGTTCATATCTATCTATCCATCCATCCATCTATCTATTATCTATCTATCATCTATCTATCTATCTATCTATCTATCTATCTATCTATCTATCTATCTATCTATCCATCATCCATCACTCCTTCCCTCTATCTATCTATCTATCTATCTATCTATCTATCTATCTATCTATCTATCTATCTATCTATCTATCTATCTATCATCTATCTATTGAAACAAGACTTTGGGATTGAAAATGTGTTGGACCATGAACAGCTCATTGAAATAATGGGTTTTTCCTTTCCAGCTTGGGGTTTTGGGAAGCCCCATGTGCGAAGCCTGCTCTCTTACTCGGGTGGCTAGGGCTCTTGATGGGCTCTTAGCTGCCCCCTCTTCGGCCCTCGGCCTCCAGGCCGTCTGGGGTGGCAGTCCAGGCGGCCGGACCAGGTGGGTGTAGGGGGGGTGTCCCCTCTTATTTGGGGTCCCAAGTTTTCCCTGCCCTTCCCGTAGCTCTTGAATGGGTAGGGCGCAGGGTGTGGGCGGGTGTATCCTGGTTTCCTCCTCTCTATATGTCCTCTCTAAATTGCAGGCTGGTCCTTTCCAGCTTGGGGTTTTGGGAAGCCCCATGTGCGAAGCCTGCTCTCTTACTCGGGTGGCTAGGGCTCTTGATGGGCTCTTAGCTGCCCCCTCTTCGGCCCTCGGACTCCAGGCCTTCTGGGGTGGAAACCGCGCGGGGGCTAATACCCCCGCGCGTACCTCATATATTAAGAATATTCCCAATCCTTATGTTGTTGTTTGTGCATCCTGAATGTCTATTAAAATTCTGCCCTTTCCCACTCCCCTATAAAGCTTATTTTTTTATTCTTTATTCTTATCCTCTCAATCGCACTGACCCACCTAACTCTTTTTAACTTCACTCCTTAGCCATCCTAATCACAGACC
>PVKC010031090.1:0-14638 GCA_004027635.1 Crocidura indochinensis
GTGTGTGTGTGTGTGTGTGTGTGTGTGTGTGTGTGTGTGTGTGTGTGTGTGTGTGTGTGTGTGTGTGTGTGTGTGGCCAAAGCAATAGTATGGTGGGTAGGACATTTGCCTTGCATGTGGCCAACCCAGGTTAGATCCCAGCATCCCATATGAATAATTGCAAGTGCAAGGTCAGGAGTGCACTGCTGGGTGTAGAATCAAACCAAACCAAACCAAATCAAATCAAAACAAAACAAAACAAATCCTTCTGTGTTTAGTCAAATATTTCTCTCCCCACATCTCATATGGAAGTGGTTTCCAGAAATATACCCGATGCTTTCTACATTGATCCCAGCAGCACCATGACCCTGAGACTATGTTGTGGTCAGACTGTAAAACAGCAAGTACTAGAAATATTGGGCAATGGAAATTAATCTTTGAAATTGAAGAACTCATAAACTATACTGGAATAAATTTTCATTTAACAATACGTTATTTTAAGGAGGATTTCTAGAACAGTGCTCAGAGATGTCTCTTAGGAGTACTTGGGGGACCAAATATAGTGCCCAGAGATCTTTCTAGGGCCAACCTTATTCAAGGCTGGTATCTTAACCTCTGTACTATCTCTCCTGCCCTGATACTTTTTCTTTGTCACCAACAGTATTAAATTTTGTAAATAATTAAAAATTTGAATTACTATGAGATAAATTACAAAGTTCTTCATTCATACAATATTTCAACAACCATCCTTTCATCAGTGCACATTTTTGTCACCAATGCACTAGTTTCCCTCCTGTCTCCCACCTCCAGCTTGCTTATATGGCAGATTTTCTTTTCTTTCTATAATATCTTTATTTAAGAACCATAATTGGGGCCTGGGAGATAGTATGGAGGTAAGGCGTTGCCTTTCATGCAAAAGGTCATCGGTTCGAATCCCGGTGCCCCATATGGTCCCCCGTGCCTTCCAGGAGCAATTTCTGAGCATGGAGCCAGGAGTAACCCCTGAGCACTGCCGGGTGTGACCCCAAAAACAAAGCAAAACAAAAAACAAACAAAACAAAACAAAAAAAGAACCATGATTGCAAACATGTTTGTAGTTGGGTTTCAATTATAAAAAAGAACACCCCCCTTCACTAGTGCAACCTTCCCACCACCAGTGCCCCCATCTCTCTCTTTCCCTACCCCCTGCCTGTCTTTGAGATAGGGTATCTACTTCTCTCACTACCATTGACATGATAGTTGTCAGTGTAATTATTTATCTAACTGTACTCACCACTCTTTGTGATAAGCTTCATTTTGTTGACTGGTCCTTCTAACCCTCATATATATATATATTGTCTCTGGGTATTATTACAATGATGTCTTTTACTTATATTAAATCCCACAGATTAGTGAGACTATTCTGTATATATCTCTCTCCCTTTGACTTATTTCACTCAGCATAATAGTTTCCATGTTATGACAGATATTTTTTTATCTCTTTCTCCCTCTCCATCCTTTTCTCCTTTTAGGCACTGTGGTTTGTAATACCATACATAAAGGGTATCATGATTATAATTTTACATCCTTTCAGCACCCAGTTCTTGTTCATGACCATTACTAATGATCATTGTCATAGTGGTCCTTTCTTTATCCTAAATGCATTTTCCCTATCCCCCCACTCTTTGTGGCAAGCTTCTTACCATGATCCAGTGCTCTTGATCTAGGCTATATGTACTTGATATGTATCATAAACAACTATGGTGCATCCTATAAAATTGTCTGTTATACATTGCCTTTGGAAATATTATGATATTAGCAAGTGGGTATTAGCAAGTAAGTGAATTAAAACAAAAATCAAATCACAACAAAAGAGTAATACATAAGGAAGATATTTTCAAATAGCACATAACCAACCAGATTCTGTGAGTATAGCAGAGGTAATGTACAATGCAAGAAGCAGCAGCACAATTTTGTGCCCTGTGAAAATAAGTTCTCCACTTGGGCCTCCCCACAGGAACCCGGGACAGCCAAGTGCTTCAGAATAATGGATTAACAGGAAGTTGGCTGGTGAGCAAGCTCTTTGGCGCAATGAGTGTCATTGTGATGGGTGAATGTTGACTGGCGATGTCCTAGCGATGGGAGGTCTGGGGTTTGCCTCCCAGAGTCAGGAGGAAAGTATGATGATTCTTGCATCCTGCCTGCCTGGATGAGGTTGTAGCAGTCTATGAGCTAGAATGAATAAATATATCCTTCTAAGGGTATTTCAGGTTCTAGCTGCAGTAGTTTAGTGGGAGGAAAAAAGATGTTTCTAATGATAGATTGAAGTAGCCAGTGTCAGACAGTTACTCATAACATCGACACATGTTGGGAATTCCAGGGAGGTGTGTTCCAGAAAAGCTGTACCCTAAACTTTTGGACTTCTAGTTTATGGAGTCAATGGAACTCCAAAGAGGAAAGGAGATCTGTATAGAACTGAATGCTTATCTCTCGTTAAGGGGTGATTGGAACCATAATGTCACTTTATCCATTCCTCAAAAGCTTGGGGGGAAGTTTTCAGAAAGAGAAGGACATAGAGCATGACACTTGACTCATTACACAAATATCTATGTCGAGCTTACTCAGTGCTGGCTATTTGTGCAAAGAACTAGCATGTAAGGACAATAAAGATAGGGTTTCTCCTCCTAGAGTTCTGCAGATAATATAGGGTCTTACAGAATTATGTTTTGACAAATAATAATCCAGCAGCTATTGACAATTTCTTATCAGTTCTCCAGGTGCTTATTTTAGGTAAATTATATAAATGGGTTTACATAGGGAATGAAGAAGGACATGTAGAGTAAATTAAGATTGACTCAAAGACTATCTCATAACACATCTATATCTCCTTCCCTCTGCTTTTAATACATCAGGTCTCATGGTCTCTGGATAAGTAGAACACTTTGAATAGTCATTAAAGGCCACAACTCTACAAATCTTGTAACTGTCTTTTTTTTTTTATTGTTTTGAGCCACACTCAGTGACACTCAGGGATTACTCCTGGCTATGCACTCAGAAATTGCTCCTGACTTGGGGACCATATGGGATGCCAGGGATCGAACCCAGATCCATCCTGGGCCAGCAACATGTAAAGCAAATGCCCTACCACTTAGCTACCACTCCGACCCCTTGTAACTGTCTTTCAAATACAAAGTTCTCCAGTGGCTTTTTCCAAACTGATCAACTGCTGCACAAATTATGAGTAGGGCTGGCACAGTAGCAGCTCTTTATCTGGGGTCCTGTGACCAGCTGCTGGGAATTTTGCCAAATCCATAGAAGACTTCAGTTAATCCTGAGAATTCCCACAGTGGTTCAGCTGAAAAAGGGTGTGCTCTTCCTTTAAGACGGCCCCCTGTGTCCCCAAAGTGGAATGTTTTTAGGACTGTAATGTGAGTAGTTTCTGAAACAAATGGTCATGAAGTCAGTGCTTTATCTTCTTTCAAAGCTGGAAACATGAACGCTATTTCGTGCTTTAAAGTTTAATGGTTGTGGCAATAAGGCAGGACATTCTTATGTTATGAGATATGAGCTGTTCTGAATGGTGGTCACAAGCCTAGCTTAGAGGGCTCCATGTTTGGGGAAAAGGGAAAATGATTAGAAAAAGGACAAAGAGATGTGAATAAAAATTTAAATTAAGTTATAATTAATGGTGACAAAGATTATCATCAACTATGGCATTGCCCCTATGAACTTCCAAGCTTCTTCTCTGAAGAAGCACTGGATTTAAGCATATTAGCACTCCACTAACAAATGTACAGGTAAAATTTGACTTTCTTTGATAAAGCACATGCCAGATAATATAATTTGGTATTTATTTTTGGAAAAACATTACAGTTCTTTACTATATTTGAGAAATATTCTCTCAAATCTCCCAGACTTCTTTTCTAAATACAGTCTTAGCACCTCTCTTTCAATTCCTTGGATGGAATTTTGGATGTAGCAAGTGATTGGATCTGTGGTTGTTGATATCTGATGACAATGATGATTAAAAAAACAAGCCAGTACTTCACTTTGTCCTGGGCTCTCTATTCTGCACTATGTATGCAGTAACTGGCATAATTATCACCACTCAGCTGTCCTCCTTCAGCCACTCTCAGTTTCTCAGATGAGGAATTGAGACCCTGAGGATAAATAATGAGTCTGTGTTCACCTGGAGTGAATGTGACTAACTCTAAGAAAGGGATTCAAGTGTTCCAGTCTGTCTTAATCACTTTATTCTACTGCTTTCACAACACTAATGAGCCTTGACTCCCCTCTGTTCCTATCCTCACCACACTCAGTTTAAACCAGATAGACAAACCAGGTTCTCCCCTCCTCCCAATGGGATTGATTTTTAGAGTATGTGTCAAAGAGATTTTGTTTTTAAAGGCTAAGTGGAAATCTAGTCCTTTGAATAGAATGTTTGTTGCCAAATCTTTAAAAAAATTTTTATAATACTATTATTGGTGGTTTCCTCTCCAAAAAATAGAACTCCCATGTGACTCAGCAATGACACTTTTTGGCATCTATCCCTCCAAAACAACGGCATTAATTGAAAAGGCTGCATGTACACCTATTTTCATTATTGCCAGATTGTAAAGAGTATAATTTTTTTCTTGTGGGACCACACCTGGCAATTCTCAGGAGTTACTTTTGACTCTGCACCAGAAATTACTCCTGGTGGGGCTCAGGGGACTATCAGGGATTGAATCCAGGTCAGCTGTACGTAAGGCTAATACCCTACCAGCTGTACTATTGCTCTATTCCCTGTAAGGAGAATCTTAAAGATGGTATTCACTCTGTTGTCAACAAACACTTACATCTCTTTCCTTTTAGCTATGTGAAAGATGGAGAAAGAAAATTCTTTCTAGGGATTCAAATAATTCTGCTGTAGGGGATTCCATTTCTTCCCAAGCATCTTTATACACAGGCTGGCTGAGTGACTGACTGAATTCAAGAATTCTTAAAATGCAAGACTTTCTCTATTTTACTGAAAACTGCTTGTCCCTCCTGACAAGGCTGAAGGTAGGTGGAAATGATGCAAGTTTCTCTTTAGAAGACATGAGCCAAAAGACTGTAGAGATTTTCAGCTCTCAAATCTGTTAAGAAAAAAGTTCTACAGTGTACCTGGAGCCTAGAGCTGGTCTTATGCTAGGAAACTTCAGGGGTTTGGTCCCCTTGTATTTAGGCCAAGGATTTTCCTATCCATGACCCTCATATTTTGGTGGGCCGATGCAAACATTTATTGCCACTCTAACGCCGTTTTTACTGTGCTCCTTTGACTCTTATCCTTAAAAAGAAACACCCACTTTTGAGGCTAACATAAACTAATATGCCTATGCATGGAAATGTAAAAATGCACTATGCCTTCAATATTTGAGGAGTTACATAAGTTTTATGGCTTTAGAAAGCTTGATGTGCTGCTAAGAAATATGTATTGCAATCTGGGGACTTGAGGGACAAAGTAATTGCACATGGGTTCTGTCTTATTTTTCTTAATATTCTTTGGTTGAAAATTCAATGTTAAGATATCAGCAAGGGGACTTATGTGAATTCTGTTTATGGGTGATCATCCTTCTACTGTAACTTTACCTTGTCCTCTTTCTTCGCATCTTTGTTCTCATAATTAAAAATAAAAAAAAATTAAAAAAAGTTCTACAGATTGGGCCACCAAATGCTTCATTATATCCATCTTTTTACTTTATTTAAAGAAAATGCATCAAATAGTTGACATAGTTGACTAGGGAAGTGAAAACAAGGTTATTGGAAAAAACAGAAAGAAAAAATAAAAAAAAAAAGGAATAGAAGACAGTTAACTTTTTATTTATTTCCAGGGAAGTGAAAGCAAGGTTATTTAAAAAAAAAAAGAAAGAAAAAATAAAGTAAGAGGAATAGAAGACAGTTGAAAAAAGAAAAAAAAAGAAGAGAAAGAGAAGAAAAATACAGTAGTAGCAAACATATTTGTGAAAATTATTGTATCTCCAATGAAGTCATTAATATAATGGCAAAAGGTTTAGTAAGCATTTATTGTTAACTGTCCATTCTGTTAACATGTGTGTGCCTATAGGAATGACAGCATCAAACAAATGAAATTGTTCAGAATTCAAAAGCATTATTATTGATATTGCAACTTTTAGGGTCGTTTGTAAAGCTGCCAGGCCTCATATAGGGGGAGGTTGCCCACACTCGCTCCAAGAAGCCTTGGTGATATCAGTCCAAAAAACAGTGTACCCGAAGTTTGTTCAAATTTATGTCTTTGAAGTAGAGGGGCTTTGAGGCAGGACCATCGAGAAAATGGTGATTCTGCTTGATGGAGGCAGCAGGAGGGGCTTTAGTCTTCTTTTTCCTCCTAAGATGGCCAGCTTTCTGCTGCAGAAGCTAGTGTACCCATGATATTTAATGGTTCAGTTTACATCTCATTCAAAAAAAGAGTGAGTATATGGCTTAGGTGCTATTTAAACATGACTACTACCCATGACATCAATTTTTTTTGATTTTTAAAATTTGCCTTTTTTTTAAAATTACAAGTCTTTCACAGTTATATTTAAGGTACATAGTGACAGTGAATTAGGACAATTCCCACCACCAGTGTTGACCTCCCTCCACCACTGTTCCTAGCATGCACCTCATACCTCCCCCCCACCCTTAGTCCTCTGGACTGCTAGTATAAGAGGTCCTTTTTGTGTATAGTTTGTTGTAGTTTGGGTCTCTTGATTCTATTGTTGTTGACTTTGGGTTGGGTATTTAGATCTAATCATTTTTTATTTCCACTCAATGCTCATGAGACTGCTTTGCCCCTTGTATCATCCACTATTTTCCCCCCTCAATTTGTAGGATGACAAAGAAATATGAGGCAGAACAAGATGATTCATGTTCTATGGTTGTGTTACAAAACGAAAACCAAACCAAAACAAAATAAAGAAACTGGGAGGGAGCTCTGTCTAAAAGCTATAAATATAAATTTAAAAGAAAAAGGAAAAAGAAAGAAAAATAAAAAAGTATAAAAATGGGGGGGCTGGTGTGGCAAGGTTTTATTGTTATTGTTGTTTGTTTTTCTTCACAGTCACAGTAAGTATTGGGAAAGTTAGAAAGGAAATTTTCTTGGCCTAAGAGATAAATCAAGTTTTTTGAGAAATCCTTTTCTTTCTTTTTTTTTTTTTTTTTTGGTTTTTGGGCCACACCCAGTGACGCTCAGGGGTTACTCCTGGCTATGCGCTCAGAAGTCGCTCCTGGCAGGCACGGGGGACCATATGGAAACCGGGGGATCGAACCGTGGTCCGTCCTAGGCTAGCGCAGGCAAGGCAGCAGGCACCTTACCTCCTGCGCCACCTCCCGGCTCCCTCTTTTTTTTTTTTTTTTTGATTTTTGAGAAATCCTTTTCTAAAACGAACATGAAGATGGACAAAGGACAGCATAGTGTGTTTAGTGTGGGGACTCCTTCCAGCAGAGAATGATGCAATGCTCAGTGCTGTCCTATGGTTCCTGGGAGAGTGCTGCTTGGTCTGGGAGGTGGTGCTGTGTGATGAGGGAAGACAGCTGTTGGCTAGAAGGCTGGGGAGGAGGAGCAGTCTGTGGGCATGTGGTCCTGGAAGTCCTGGATATCTGGCACAACAGCTTTCAGCACATGACTGCTCATGCACTGGAACCCTTTTATTACATTCTTTTTTTTTTTTTTTTAAGATTTTAAGTTTTTGTTTATTTAAACATCTTGATTACAGATATGGTTGTGATTAGGTTTCAGTCATGTAGAGAACATCCCCCTTCACCAGTGCAACATTCCCACCACCAGTGTCCCAAATCTCCCTCCATCCCACCCACCCTCACCTGTACTCTAGACAGGTTTTCCAGTTCCTTCATTCATTCACATGATTATGGTAGTTCTCAGTATAGTTATTTTTATAACTGCACTCATCACTCTTTGTGGTGAGCTTCATGAAGTGAAGTGAGCTGGAAGTTCCAGTCCTCCTCTCATTGTCTCTGAGGATTGTTACAAAGATGATTTTTCTTTTTCTTTTTAAAAACCATAGATGAGTGAGACTATTCTGTGTCTCTCTCTCCCTCTGACTTATTTCACTCAGCATAATAAACTCCATGTACATCCATGTATAGGAAAATTTCATGACTTCATTTCTCCTGATGGCTGCATAATATTCCATTGTGTATATGTACCACAGTTTCTTTAGCCATTTGTCCATTGAAGGGCATCTTGGTTGTTTACAGAGTCTTGCTATGGTAAATAGTGCTGCGATGGATATGGGTGTAAGGAAGGGATTTTTGTATTGTATTTTTGTGTTCCTAGGGCATATTCCTAGGAGTGGTATAGCTGGATCATATGGGAGCTCGATTTCCAGTTTCTGGAGGAATCTCCATATCGCTTTCCATAGAGGTTGGACTAGACAGCATTCCCACCAGCAGTGGATAAGAGTTCCTTTCTTTCCACATCCCTGCCAGCACCGATTGTTCTCATTCTTTGTGATGTGTGCCAATCTCTGTGGTGTGAGATGGTATCTCATCGTTGTTTTGATTTGCATCTCCCTGATGATCAATGATGAGGAGCATTTTTTTCATGTGCCCTTTGGCCAATTGTATTTATTTTTTATCAAAATGTCTGTTCATTTCTTCTCCCCATTTATTGATGGGATTAGATGTTTCTTTCTTGTAAAGTTCTGTCAGTGCCCTGTATATTTTGGATATTAACCCTTTATCTGATGAGTATTGGGTGAATAGTTTCTCCCACACGGTGGGTGACTTTTGTATCCTGGGCACTATTTCTTTCGAGGTGCAGAATCTTCTCAGCTTAATGTATTCCCATCTGTTGATCTCTGCTTCCACTTGTTTGGAAAGTGCAGTTTCCTCCTTGAAGATGCCTTTCGTCTCAATGTCATGGAGTGTTTAACCATGTTGTTCTATATACCTTATGGTATCAAAACTGATACCAAGGTCTTTAATCCATTTGGATTTTACCTTCATACATGATGTTAACTGGGGGGGTCTATGTTCACTTTTTTGCAAGTGGATAACCAGTTCTGCCAGCACCACTTGTTGAAGAGGTTTTCCATGCTCCACTTGGGATTTCTAGCTCAAAAAATTAGGTGATTGTATGTCTGGGGAGCATTGTCTGAGTACTCAAGCCTATTCCACTGATCTGAGGTTCTGTCTTTATTCCAATACCATGCTGTTTTGATAACTATTGCTTTGTAGTACAGTTTAAAGTTGGGGAGAGTAATGCCTCCCATCCTACTTTTCTCTAGGAGTGCTTTAGCTATTCAAGGGTGTTTATTGTTCCAGATGAACTTTATAAATGTTTGATCCACTTCTTTGAAGAATGTCATGGGTATCTTTAGAGGGATCGTATTAAATCTGTACAATGCTTTGGGGAGTATTGCCATTTTAATGATGTTAATCTTGCCAATCCATGACCACAGTATGTGTTTCCATTTCCGTGTGTCCTCTCTTATTTCTTGGAGCAGGGCTTTATAGTTTTCTTTGTATAGGTTCTTCACGTCTTTGGTCAAGTTGACTCCAAGATATTTGAGTTTGTGTGGCACTAATGTGAATGGGATTGCCTTCTTGATGTCCATCTCTTCCCTATCGTTATTGGTGTATAAAAAGGCCATTGATTTCTGTGTGCTGATTTTGTAGCCTGCCACCTTGCTATATGAGTCTATTGTTACTAGAAGCTTTTTGGTAGAGTCTTTAGGGTTATCTAAGTAGAGTCTCATGTCATCTGCAAAAAGTGAGAGTTTGACTTCTTCCTTTCCTATCTGGATTCCCTTGCTATCTTTTTTCTTGCCTGATCGCTATAGCAAGCACTTCCACTACTATGTTGAAGAGGAGTGGTGACAGTGGACAGCCTTGTCTTGTACCAGAATTTAGAGGAAAGGCTTTTAGTTTTTCTCCATTGAGGATAATATTTGCCATTGGCTTGTGGTAGATGGCTTCAACTAGATTAAGGAAGGTGCCTTCCATTCCCATCTTGCTGACTGTTGATCAAGAATGGGTGTTGGACCTTATCAGATGCTTTCTCTGCGTCTATTGATATGACCATGCGATTTTTATTTTTCTTATTGTTGATGTTGTGTATGATATTGATAGATTTATGGATGTTAAACCATACTTGCATTCCTGGGATGAAACCTACTTGGCCATAGTGTATGATCTTCTTGATAATGCATTGGATGCTATTTGCTAGGATTTTGTTGAAGATCTTTGCATCTGCATTTGTCAGGGATATTGTTCTGTAATTTTCTTTTTTGGCTCCATCTCTGTCTGGTTTTGGTATCAAGGTGATATTGGCTTCATAAAAGCTGTTTGGGAGTGTTCCCGTTTTTTCAATTTCATGGAAGAGCCTGGCTAAGATTGGTAGTAGCTCCTCTTGAAAGGTTTGAAAGAATTCATTAGTAAATTCATCTGGGCCTGGGCTTTTCTTTTTAGGCAGATGTGTGATTACAGTCTCAATTTCCTCAGTAGTGATGGTGGTGTTTAGATATGCTATATCCTCATTACTTAAAGGTGGAAGGTTATAAGTATCCAAGAATTTATCCATTTCTTCTAGGTTCTCATGTTTAGTAGCATAAAGTTTCTCAAAGTAGTCTCTGATTACTCTTTGGATCTCTGCAGTATCTGTTGTGATCTTCCCTCTTCATTTCTAATACGAATTATCAAGTTTCTCTCTCTCTTTGTGAGTTTTGACAATAATCTATCAATCTTGTTTATTTTTTCAAAGAAGCAACTTCTGCTTTCGTTGATCTTTCGGATTGTTTTTCGGTTTTCCACTTCATTGAGTTCTGCTTTCAGCTTTGTTATTTCCTTCTGTCTCCCTATTTTTGGTTCCTTTTGTTGGTCATTTTCTAGTTTTTTGAGCTGCGTCATTAAGTTATTCAGGCATGCCCCTTCTTCCTTCCTCATTTGTGCTTGTAGAGCTATAAATTTTCCTCTCAGGACTGCTTTTGCTGTGTCCCATAGATTCTTGCAGTTTGTGTCTTCATTATCATTTGTTTCCAGGAAAGTTTTGATTTCCTTTTTTATTTCATCTTGGACCCACTGGTTGTTCAGTAGCAGGATGTTTAATTTCCAGTTGTTAATGTTTTTCTTCTGTGTGGCTTTGTAGTTCACATCTAATTTCAGAGCCTTGTGGTCAGCAAAGGTAGCCTGCAAGATTTCTATCCTCTTGATTTTATAGAGGTATGTTTTATGTGTCAGCATGTACTCTATCCTGGAGAATGACCCATGTACATTGAAGAAAAATTGTATCCAGGTTTTTTGGGATGGAGTGTCCTATATATATCTACTAGTCCTCTTTCTTCCAACAGGGCTAGTATGTTTTTGTTGGGTTTCAACAAATTTTTGTCATATTTGTTAACTCAAGACCATGGCTTTTATTGTGGTGCCTATCGTTATCGCTGGAGTGCTCACTAGATATTTGGCACTTCTTTTTGTACTGTTGGGATGTTTCACCTTCTTTTTCTCCTTCGTCTCTCAAACCTTCAATGAGAGCCTCTAAAAGGATTCCGCCCATTTTCGGCATATTAGACTTTTACCCCAGTTTGCTACTTTTCTCTTCTTTAAACAAAACCACGTAACTTGATCTATCTAGTCCTGCTTCCCAGTTAGAGGGGGTTTAAGGGAGGAACCAAGACCAAGACTACTAGGTAGTAAGCTGGGTACAGAGGGAACCACATATACTATCAGTCTCGGGGGGCGGAGGGGAGGAGGATATGGGAGGTAGGACCAACATGGCGGTGTGGGGAGAACAAATCGGAGATGGGAATCCCCTTGATTTTATGTAACTATGTACCTATAATATTACTGTCAACAATATGTAAGCAAATCCAATCAAAATAAAAATTATATTAAAAAAAAAAGCTTTTTCTGACATGTCCAGGAGTCAATGTTTTAAAAATATCGATACTTGTGGCCTGCGAGGTGGCGCTAGAGGTAAGGTGTCTGCCTTGCAAGTGCTAGCCAAGGAAGGACCACAGTTCAATCCCCCAGCGTTCCATATGGTCCCTCCAAGCCAGGGGCAATTTCTGAGCACTTAGCACACTTAGCATGTGCTAGCAACACGCTTTTGTGATAGTAAAGCTACAAGCATAGCAGGTTAAGTGCATGCTTGATCTACACAACATAAACTTGATCCTCACCACCCGAGTTCTCAAAGAATTGTGGCCTCTGGCTTGAGTGAGAAATTGCTCTTAGAAGGAAAAGAGAAGTCAGTCCTGACTTTGCCTAAGTTTCTACAACTCATTGTCTTTTTTTGGTTTGTTTTGTTTTGGTTTTTGGGGCCACACCAGCTTGATGCTCAGGGGTTACTTCTGGCTAAGCGCTCAGAAATCACCTCTGGTTTGGGGGGACCACTTGGGACGCCAGGGGATCGAACTGTGGTCCTTCCTTGGCTAGCGCTTGCAAGGCAGGCATCTTGACTCTAGCACCACCTCTCCAGCCCCAACAACTCATTGTCATAAATGGAGGGAAGGAAGGAAGGAAGGAAGGAAGGAAGGAGGGAAGGAAGAATGGAGGGAGGGAGGGCAGGAGAGAGGGAAGGAAGGAAGGAAGGAGGGAGGAAGGGAGGGAAGGAGGGAGGGAAGAAAGGAAAGAGGGAAGGAGGGAAGGAGGGAAGGAGAGAAGGAAAAATTCCTATATAAACAAAGTATGGATTCCAAACAAGTTCAAGTCCAAGTCTTAACCAGCAGGAATTTCTGAATTTTCAGTGCCTCAAATATAAATGCATTCTGTCTATGCCATCCACTTTACAGGCTTCTTGTAAAACCTGTTGAAATAGGACCTTATATTACATTTGCTTTAGAAAGTAATTAAAGGTGTAACAAAGAGTAGCAGCCTATAAAAAATAAATAAATAAAGCCTATATAAACAAGACCTTCTAGTACATTTGCTTTAGAAAGTAATAAAAGGAGGCTGGGAAATTCTATGCCTGCCCAGTGATTCCCAACTGTGAGTGTTCCCTGTGTGTGTTTTCCCACTGCCCTGTCTCTGAAACCTCTTGGGAGTGGGCCAAAAAGGGCCCAGGAAAATAGCACTCCCAGAGGCTCCAGAAGAGCACCGGCCATGCACTCCTTCTAACCAATGCACCCCATCACAACACGCAATAAAAAACCACACTACAATCGGGAAAATGGGGAAACCTCGCAGGCAATCAACATGCACAGAGAATGAAGACAATAGATCGGATGATCTAAAAACCCCAACCATCTAATTAACCTCTCAGACAAGGAGTTTAGAATAGCAATATGGAAGATGTTTGTAGAACTTGAAGAAAGCATAGATCTATCTGAACAAAACACAAAGACAGTAATCAGAAACCTCCAAACTGAAATAACAGACCTGAAAAACACAGTAGCTGAACTGAAAAACTCAGTAGATGGCCTTGCCACCAGGGTATAAACAGAGGGCAGAATTGGTGTGCTGGAAGATGAGATGCAGAAAAACTCAACACAGCAGAAGAAATTGGAAAAGAACCTTAAGACAAATGATCAGGCAATGGAAAAAGTACTCAAGGAATGTGAACAGATGAAAATAGAAGTCTTTGATAAACTCAACAGATACAACATAAGAATCATTGGAGTCCCAGAGACCCAGGTAGGAGATCTCCAGGAAGAATCAACTGTCAAAGACATCATTAAAGAGATACTCCCAGAGTTAAAGACTACATGTGATCAAATCCTGCATGCCCGAAGAGTACCAGCTAAAAGAGACTCAAAGAAAAACACCCCCAGACACATCTTTGTTACAATAACAAATCCCACAGATCGAGATAGAATACTGAAAGCAGCAAGATCAAAAAGGGAGATTACATTCACAGGAGCATCCCTAAGACTTACAGCAGACATGTCACAAGAAACCCTCAAGGCCAGAAGACAGTGGTGGGATATTGTGACAAGACTGAATGAAATGAATGCCTCACCAAGAATACTGCACCCAGCCCAACTCATGTTCAGATTTGAAGGAAAAATACATACCTTCATGGATAAACAACAGCTCAGAAACTTCACAGATGACAAACCAGTCTTAAAGGAAAAACTGACAGGTCTACTCTAAGACAAGAGAGACCAACAAACACAGCAAACTTATCTACAAAGATGACATTAAATCCTATGACAATCATCTCCCTCAATGCCAATGGACTAAATTCACCAATTAAAAGACACAGAGTGACAAAATGGGTCAAAAAGATAAATCCAACCTTCTGTTGCCTACAAGAGACACATCTGAATAGTCAGAACAAACATAGACTCAAAATCAAAGGCTTGGAAAATCAACCAAGCAAACAACACCCTCAAAAAAGCTGGGGTGGCCATATTAATTCTGATGACACCAACTTTATACTCAGAAAAGTGGTAAGGGACAAAGATGGACACTATATACTAATCAAGGGATATGTGCAACAGGAAGAAATCATACTATTATACATGCACCCAATGAGAGACAGCAAATTATCTAATACAATTACTGACAAATCTGAAAGAAAAAATCAATAATAACACAATAATTGTAGGAAACCTCAACATGGCCCTATCAACATTTGATAGGTCAATGGGGATAACAACTTCAAACAAAGAAATCGACAAAAACTAGATAGGTAAATTAACATAAGAAAAAATAATAATACAAAATGAAGATAAAAAACTAATATATAAAGAAAAAT
>PVKC010031091.1:0-14628 GCA_004027635.1 Crocidura indochinensis
ATATGGGGCACGGGGGATCGAACCGCGGTCCGTCCAAGGCTAGCGCGGTAAGGCAGGCACATTTACCTCCAGCGCCACCGCCCAGTCCCCAAAAGAGATATTTTCAAAGAAGTGTCAGTTCTAGCAGAGATTCACACTTAAAACTCTTCATTCTATTTTACCATTTTCTAGCAGTTTATTCTCTCAGATTCTTTTACCCTCATGAAAAAGAAAAAAAAAAAAAGGTGAACAGTACTTCCATGTCAAGAAAGGAAATTAGATATTAGGTCCTCAGTAAAATAAAACTGTTGAATCTTAGACTTTTGTGTTTCTACTAAGTAATTAATACTGTTATTAGGATAGTAAAACAGAATTGACTTTGACCCCCATTTCTATTGTATAACTAATTTTTTTCCTATGAGCTTACTAATTATGCTCCCACTTGTCCACCTTGCTTATCATTTATCCTGAAAATTGGCCTATACTGTCCAGTCTGGGCCTTGTATAGATTGGATATCTCCTATCTTAGTTTCTTTCTTCCTCACAAGTTTGCTCTTATCTTGCCTAATTCTCTCTATAGCTGTATTTATCACAAAGACTGATTGAAATTGTTTCTTTCCACCAAAGTGCCACTGAAAAAAAGAACATACTGTATTTTACACTGAATGGCTTTACATTTATGACTATCTATGCATGCATGCACACACACTCACAACCCCTTTTAAAAATAGAACACACAGCACCTTAAAAATGATATTCAGTCCATTAATTTGGGGGGGGGGAAGATATCATGGTAAAATTAAAATTTCACCATTCTTTTGCATTTGTATTCAAAGACTACAATATATAGAATAACATAAATAAGTGATTCAACAAGGCAAGCAACCCAAAGATTAATATACTACCTTCTTTTTGGGGTCACTCGCAGCAGCACTGTGCTTAGGGGTTACTCTTGGCTCTGTGCTCCTGTCAGGCATGGGGGACTGACTATAGGGGATGCTGAGATTAGAACCACCATCTGTCCTGAACTGGCTGCAGGAAAGGAAAACATCCTAAGGCTGTGTTATCTCTGTGTTATCTCTCCAGCCCCTGGTTAACACCTTTTTTAAAAACTATTCTTTTGTTTATTCTTCATTCTCAGGGATCTCTCCTATCTGGAATCACTCCTAGCAGAGGTTTGGCATCCTGTAGGGTATCTTAAATGAATTAGATAAAAGAAATGTAACTCATTCAAGTTCTTAAATTCAGAGTCCTAATACAGGCTGTATTAAAGCTTTCCAGAAGATGGAAATGATTTTCCATAGTAGAATATAACAGAAATAATTTCTAATAATCAAATTTACAAACTAATTGGGAGTAGGAAAATGGTGCAAAGGTCTGGAATTTTGCAATCAGGTATCCTACATATGATCCCTAATATTGCATGCTCCCTCAACACTGCTCAGAGTAAAACTCTTCTGCCCCTATCTAACACACACCTGATCCCTGAACACTACTTATGTGGCCTATTTAAAAGAAGAAAACAAATTATTTTGTTCCTGTGACCATGAAGTCATGAAGAATATTCACAGGCATAGAAAAAAATAATTTTGTTTAAAAGTTAATATAAAGAATATTAATACCTAAATTTATTATATATAAAAGTATGTATATGTGTATGTTTATATATAAATATTTTATATGCTTTTCCCACACATGAAATATTCAGGTCAACCATACCACAAATTGTTAACAGGTATAAAAGGGTGATAAAATTAGAGACGATTGAAATTTTCCACTAATCCTTTGTTGTGTTTTTCAAATGTTCTGTGATAAGTACATTAAAATTAAAAGATAGTAGAAGTTTGGGGGATATTTGTAGTTTTTAAATAAAATAATTATATTTAACTTATTTATTTCGATTTTGGGCCACACTCAGCAGTACTCAGTGCTTCCTCCTGACTGTTCAGTGATCACTCCTGTAACATCGGAGCTCCACATGAAATGTTAGATTAAACCTGGGCTGGTCCTGTCCAAACCAAAAGCTTTTCCCATTGAATGATTGCTCTAAATCTTCCTAAATTCAACGTTTTTTTTTTTTTCAATTTTTTGTTTGTTTTTGGGCCACACCTGGTGACACTTGGGGGTTACTCCTGGCTGTTCACTCAGAAATTGCTCCTGCTTTGGGGGACCAGTTGGGACATTGGGGGATCGAAGGCATGCAAAGCTCTACTGCTTGCACCATCACTTCATCCCAAATTCAACTTTTTAATAAATTTTTAGCTAATAGCATACAATTTTTAAATTGTATTCTCAAATTTCTAAAATCTCTCCCATAATTGATCATAAAAGAAATTGTACTTCACCTCTCCTGATTGCTGCATAATATTCCATTGTGTATATGTACCACAGTTTCCTTAGCCATTCATCTGTTGAAGGGCATCTTGGTTGTTTCCAGAATCTGGCTATTGTAAATAGCACTACAATGAATATAGGTATGAGGAAGGGATTTTTGTATTTGAAATTTTCTTATACCTGGATGTACATGGAATCTATTATGCTGAATGAAATAAGTCAGAGTGAGAGAGATAGATGCAGAATAGTCTCACTCATCTCTGGGTTTTAAGAAAAATAAAAGACAATCTTACAATAATTTTCAGAGACAAAAGAGAGGAGGGCTGGAAGTTCCAGCCCACACCATGAAGCTCACCACAAAGAGTGGTGAGTGCAGTTAGAGAAATAACTACACTGAGAAACTTATCATAACAGTGTGAATGAATGAGGGAAGTAGAAAGCTTATCTAGAGCACAGGTGGGGTGAGGGGGAGGAGGGAGATTTGGGACATGGGTGATGGAAATGTTGCACTGGTGAAGGGGGGTGTTTTTTACATGACTGAAAGCCAACCACAATCATGTTTGTAATCAAGGTGTTTAAAGATATTAAAAAAGAAAAGAAAAATAAATCCTTATTTACTTTTTATAGATAGATAATTTGCTTTGGTTTCTATGCAAAATACTATTGAAGAATTCTAAAAAAATTAAAGTTACCAAATGATTAAAAAAAAAAAGAAATTGTATGTAGATAGGGAAGGTTTATCTATACCTCTTTAAGTTTCCCGGCTTCATTTTTTTCTGCATCACTTTTTCTATTATACCCTGATCTTTCATCCTTCCTCCAGAGACCTTTGTGTTCATATTTGTATTCCTCCCTCCTTTCTCTGGATCCTCTTTTTCAATCTATTCTGTGTCATTCTTCAAATAAGTGAAGTCTAGCTATGTGTCTCAATTTGTAAACAATTCAAAGGAACGAAGCAGCTAGTTCATAATACATGTGTAATTGTTTTGAAAAGTGTTCCAAGTTTACTTGCATTTAACTGGCCCCAACTGCAAAGGAATTTCAGGCATCAGGGATAGGCCCAAGTGAGAGATATTTTGGGAAAGTCCACACCAGAGAGACAGTTGCTTGATTTGCGTAAATACGAACTCAGTTCACACTTATCTCTTTAGTTGTATGTATTGTATAGTTCAAGGTAAGTGGTTAGTTTTTTTTTTTCATTACTACATACCTTTGTAAAATTAAGTTCAAAATCATTTTGTTGGTGCTAAGAAACAAGTATATATTTTTAAATTTTTTGACAGTAAAGAAAAGACATTACTAAAAATAAGTGTTTTTTGATTTTGGGTTTTTTGGGGAGGTATACTGCTATCTTCTGTATAAGGCTTGAAGGAACATCCTACATAAATTTCAGGGAAATAAAATTTGTAAATTTTCTAGAGATACCACTGAAACAGTTTTATTTATGCTAAAAGACTTTTTAAGTTAGCTCTATCCTCTATACACTAGACAACCTGATCTTATTTTAAAGAGTTTAGATTGTCTTTGTCCTTGTTAAGGATTAAGCTAATGTGTACAGTTGTCCTTGTGTTCACTGACCTATCAGACTACTGTTAATTTTTTTAATTTCTTGACTAAAAATAAGTAAATATTAATAGTATATTTATATTCTTAAATAATTTTGTCATGTAATAGGAACTAGGCTGTCAGTTTGTCATGGAGTATGATATGAATGATTGCCAAATGTAAACTATTTTGTTTCAAGTAGATTTATTTTATCAACTGTTAGATTAAAGTAAGAGGATTTATTGTTTTAAAAGTTATGCTAGTTGTATTGTATACCATCATTGGGAATCAAGTTCTGAAGCAAAATATAGTCAGTAGTTTAGTTATCCTGTATTCCTTTTATTTTTTATTTTTTGGTGTTTGTTAGGACATTCTATTTTTTTTAATTTGTTACTTACCTTTTTTTAAAGTCTATTTCAGTTTCATATTATTTTCAAAAAGAAATCACCTTTAAAATGCTTTCGTACTTTCTACTATTGCATAGTTCATCCAGTATTATTTCTCAGAGAACAATAAAATTTAAGTAGGAAAATATAAATAATAGGAAAGATAATATGTGGTTCTTGTGTGGTTCTTGGAATTTGTGTTGCTGTTATATGTCTTTCAAGAAGTGAAAAGAAGTTACATAGCCTTTTCATTGGAATGCCAAAATAATATAGATATGTTGAATTTAATTTACCTAGCATTTCTGAAAATGCCTACAATTTTCTAAGTAAAATTTGTTTAAATGATTTAAAGATTTCCTTTGAATTAATGAAAGCTAAAATTTTAAAATGTTATGATTATGTACATTGCTATATAAACTTGCTCTAATGCATTGATGTTAATGTTTTTTTCATCAGATTAAATTCTAGCAGAAACATATCCTGTCTTTAATTTTTGAGGTTTTATATTAAAATTTTAAATAGTTTCATTCTATATGAATGGGAATTATTCAAGAGCTAAGGTATGTGTGATTGATATAAGGTATTTAAAATTTTTGGTTATTTTTCTAAAGAGTTATTTATAGAAGAAACTATATTTCATTGATAATGAGTATGCTTTTTTTTCTTAAGACACAAAATCCTATTGTATGTCTTTGATTATTTTATATTGATCAAACATTCATAACTAAATTTTTTGTTTCATGAAAAACCTTTTATATAAAGACCCTTTATGTTCTATATTTCAAATTTTAGAAGATTAAATACCAGGGTTAGAGAGCGATAACACAGCAGATAGCGTGTTGTTTTGCATGCGACCAACCTGGGGTGGACCCAGGCATCCTATATGACCCCTTTAGCCTGCCAGGAGCAATTTCTGATTGCATAGCCAGGAGTAACCCTTGTGCACTGCCAAGTGTGACCTAAAAACCAAAATAAATAAATAAATCTTAAAAAAAAGATTAAATTTCCTCTTTGGGTTGGGCAAGAGGGTTGTTGACTATGCTCGGGACTTTCTCTTGGCTCTGTGCTCAGGGATCACTCCTGATGATTTGGGGATATATGAGGTTCTGGAATCAAACCTTTTGTGGTCGGCCACATGAAATGCAAGCTCCTTACCCATCATACTATTTATTGTTCTGGTCTCAGAATTTCTTTTGAAGAAAATTAACATAATATAAGCTTCATTTGTATATAGCCTTATAAATCAGCATCATTGTATATTACCTTAAATTGTATATTTGAATTTTGTATGCAATTGTTTTGAAAAAAAAGTCAACTGTTCTTGTTCTGCCTATGCATAAATAGTAATCTAGAGCTGAGGTGACAAAATGAAGAATTGCTCTAATTTCTTACATTGCTTATCTGTAATAAGAAACTAGACTTTTCTTTTTTTTTTTTTTTTTTTTTTTTTTTTTTTTTTTTTTTTTTTTTTTTTGGTTTTTGGGCCACACCCGGTAATGCTCAGGGGTTACTCCTGGCTGTGCGCTCAAAAGTCACTCCTGGCTTGGGGACCATATGGGAAACTGGGGGATCGAACCGGGTCCATCCTAGGCTAGCGCAGGCAAGGCAGGCACCTTACCTCCAGCACAACCACCCGACCCCAAGAAACTAGACTTTTCTCTAAAATGCTGTCTAATTCTAATCTCATGTAAACAAGGAAATTCTAAATATAATTCTTCTAAATATAAATGGTATTTGACCCCTTTCTTAGTGACTGTTCTACCATCAGATACAAAGTACATTGTATGGTATGTTTAAAAAAAGAATTAACTTCAAAGAAAACCACTTAACTAGAACTATCTAGTCCCCCCTCCCAGTTAGAGGGGGAAATAAGGGACTTACCAAAACCAAACAGGTGTAAGACCACTAAGTAGTAAACTAGGCACATTGGGGATCACCTATTCTAGCAGCCCCAGGGGTGAGGGAGGAGGATATGGGAAGTAGGACCAGAACGGAGATGTAGGGAGGACATTTGGTGATGGGAACCCCCCTGATTTTATGTTAATATGTACCTAAACTATTACTGTCAACAATATGTAATCCACTATGATCAAAAATAAAAATTATATTAAAAAAAGAATTAAGAAATCTGTCATAGTAAAATAAGCACATTTTTAGTCTTAATAGCTTATTAGTTATTTATAGCAGAATTAAATGCTGAATAGAGTAGGACCAGTATATATGTATCTGCTATATTGAATTATTTAGTATTATTCATATTACTCTTAGGACCATGAATTCTGTCACCTCTAATCTGGAAACATAATATATCTTTTAAGAACTGTCCAGGTACACTTATTTATTTATTTATATATTTATATTTTGGTTTTTGGGCCACACCAGAGGCATTCAAGGGTTAACTCATGACTCTGCACTCAGAAATAGCTTCTGGCAAGTTTGGGGACCATATGGGATGTCAGGAATTGAACGCAGGTCTGTCCTAGGTTGACTGCGTGCAAGTCAAGTGCCCTACCACTGTGCTTTCCCTTCTGGTTTAATTTCATCAGCCACTAGTCTACTTGCTGGAAAAACTCTTAGTAAAACTGTATTTTAAAAATGAAACTATTTTGGGGCCGGGCGATGGCACTGGAGGTAAGGTGCCTGCCTTGCCTGTGCTAGGACCGCAGTTCGATCCCCGGTTTCCCATATGGTCCCCCAAGCCAGGAGCGACTTCTGAGCGCATAGCCAGGAGTATTCCCTGAGCGTCACTGGGTGTGGCCCCCCAAAAAATGAAACTATTTTGAGAATGCTGTTAATCATTGCTATCTGACCCAAATATAGTAGGGCCTTTAAGACAATGTGCCCAGACTAATTTCCTAGTAGGGAAGCATCAGAAAGAAGGAGGAGGGAACCAGCAGCTCAACATTGCCTTAGGATGCCAATGTAAGCTCCACAACCCTGCACCTTTTCTTGACCCAATAACTAGAGGGGGAGTAGGCACTTAGGACCATAGAAGCAACCTACGTTATTCTCAGTGCCACCTGGCCAGGGCTGGCCAAGACTGCTGGTTATGCTTGGACCCTAGACCCCCATATTTCACTGGAGTGGGAATATTAGGGACAATGGTCCATACAGTAGACTCTGGCTGCCCCTGGTGTTGTGGGGAAGATCACTCTGCTGGGTATACAAGGCATGGACACATGCCTCTTAGCCCCCCTGCAGGGGCCACCAGGTTCCCCTCCCCTTACCTGGACTATTACAATGAGACTGTATGAGTCAATATAGCCGATGGGGAAGTAATCCCCATTGGGGACCGAATGGGACATGGCTTGTAAGTGCCAAGATACTTACCCCTGTGTGTTTGCCACTGCTTTTGCAAACCCAGATGAGTTTTGCATCATGGTCATTCTCCTACCCCAAGTATCTTACCTGATGGGAGAGGGCGAGTGGGAACAAGTTGAGCAGAGTTATTATCCGCATTCCAGAACTTTTAGCAGCTGGTATTGTAGGCTCCACTGGTGTAGGAATGCCTCCCTTGTCAAGGGAGACAAGCAATTTAAACAACTCTCCCTCCAAGTGGACACTAATCTGAGACAATACCATTTTTTCTATCAGGATGTTAGAAGAGTAAGTTCCCTGCCTAGCTGAAGTGGCTTTCCAGAACAGGCAGGGACTAGTCCTATTCCTGAAGTAAGGAAGCATGGCTCTGGGGGAGCCATATTTCTATGCTAACAAATCTGGGGTCATCCATGAGACTGCAGTATGTGAAAACTAGTTTCTAGGAGTGGGAAAGGATATGGAAAGATTCTGCCTCCTAGTATGAACCATAGTTCATACTACTCAGCCACCCTGGAAAACCGCCCTGATAACTGGGTCATTGTTCATTTTTTGACTTTTTTTTTTAGTAGGTCCTTGCAAAATTAATTTCTTCACCTGTTTTATTCAATCATGCATAGGTGCAGTCAAGATACTTGTGCTAAGGTCCCAGTATGTGCCTATAAGTAGGGATGAGGATGAGGAACCTCAAGGAAAGTCAGAGATTTTCACTCAGGTCCATAAGAAGAGGAGGAAATGCAGGGTCCTGGGCTCTGAACAAGAGAGATGCCATTTTTGTAAGGACCACATATTAGGTTTTTTCAAACCAATTTCCATTAACACTGTCCCAAGCTACCCGTATGTACAAGGTAGCCTTTCAGGGAAGGACACAAGGGAGTAGTAAGAAGGTACTCCTAGACAACAGTAATTCATTTTAAAGATCATCAAAAAGCTAGAACCTCCCTGTATTCCTTCCCTTTGTCCCCTCCCAATATAATCCCATTAAAACCTTGGGTTGTCTCCTGCAAGAGTTGAAGCTTTTGGTAAACAGAGTCAAGTTTTGTTCAGCTTTAAAAAAATAAAATAAAAATGAAAATGGTGGTGGTAGACTGTTATGTAACTATCAAATATAGCAGTACTGTAAACCACAGTGCAAAAAACAAACATAAAAAGTGCCCCACTTCGAGGTAGATTGGTGGGTGGATATGAGACAATTGGTAGGACAAGATTGTAGAGGAGAGAAGTAGTGAAGTGGAACTGGTGTTGAAACAGTGTATGCTTGAAAATCAATCATGAATAACTAACATCACAATGATGACTAAAGTATTTTAAAATAAAACTTGTATTACTATGCTGGATATTTATAAAGCACCTGTTTTTTTCTAATGTATTATATTCATAAATTGTTGGCAATATTGCAAAGTGTTCAAACCAACGCCCTAGAATTCAGAAGATAACTTTTAATGATTTCTCGAACAAATACGTGATTTAACGTTGGTACATACAGCTAAGACTTTTATGTTTAATGTTCAACTGAATAGATTTAGTTTTTATTTTTAGCACTCACACTTAAGGAAAGTATGTCAACCTTGTGAATCTTTAGCATATTATTCTCTTTGTTTGTATATATGATAGATGGAAGATGGTGCTCCAAAGCATATTATTCAGATGACAGGATTTAAAATGGAAGAGAAGGAAGCTCTTGGCAAATTGCTTTTAAAACTAGATTGCACTTTTATTAAGAGTGAGGTGAGTACAAAAAAATTGTTCACCTGATATAGTGGTTATTTAAAAATAATAAAATGCAGACGTTGACTTACAAAATATCTTGCCTTAGTGATTTTTCACCCTGTGAATGGTGATATTAAAGCAATACATATTCAGTAGAAACATTTAAATTAAAAAAAAATTGTGTTCAAACCTGGGCTTTACATCATAGGAAATACTCTGCCACTAAACCATATATTCTTGGCCCTCATATTTAGTATTTTGGGGCAGGAGGATTTGGGCCACATCTGGCAGTGATCTGGGGACCATATGCAATGTCTGGAATTGACCAGAGGTCATTTGCATGCGTCCTGCCCCCATAATTTTAATTTTGATTTATTCCTACCTGCATAGAGGGAGCAGAGAGGGTACAGTCAGCTGTGCGATCCTGAGGATAAACATTTATTCAAGAGACTGTTTTTCACTTCATACGATGTCAATAAATATCTGAAAAATTTAATATTTTGTTATTAAAAAGACTTTATATTAGATAAGTTTGCCCAACTATAGATAGGTGTTCTCAGAGTTTAGGTATAATATAAACTGTGATTTTCAGTAGGTTAGCTACTTAAAAGCATCTTTCTAATGATAATATTTTGTCCTAACAGAGATTTAGGGGCTATGACTCTATAAGCAAGTTGAGAAATACCTGTTCTGAACTAAGAAATAATTGCTATTATCAGAATTTAAAAAGTATGTTATAAAGGAAATCTTATCTTGATAATATTTTAATGTGTCTGGTTTTTTTTCCAGAAATATAAAAATTGTACACATCTTATAGCTCAGCGCCTATGTAAGAGTGAAAAATTTCTAGCAGCTTGTGCAGCAGGTAAGTTGTGTGCCTTCTGTCTAGCTTTAAGAAGTAATCTCTACTGCTAAAGTGAAAAAGTACCTCAGTCTCTAGATAGATTATGTATTTATTATATTAGGAATAAATAGATTTTTTGGAAAATATTTTTGAGTGATATCTTTGCTTATTTTTCTGTGTAAAACTTTGTTGCACTTGCAAATTTTGTAAATAGAAATATTATATATGAGAAACTATTTTGTCAAAAGGATTAGCTAGTAAAAAAAAAAATACCAAAAAGCCCCAAATTTTCTTGAAGCCTTAGCTATATCTAATTTTCTCTGATCGTTGGAAATAGTCAACTTTGGATTTCATTTGTTTGTTTGTTTGCACTCACAGCTCATGATGGTAAAGAGACTATATTAATTGGGTTTTAGGGTTTCTTTTTTTTTTTATATATATAGGTTATCTTTTTAGGTTGTGATTGGTCTATGTTATTATAGTCCATTGACTTCAATAAAAAAAAAATTGATTTATCTTAGGAGAATTCTCCAGCTTTTAGAATCATTTGCTAGTAAAATGTTTGGGTTTATTACTACACACAACGAGTGATATATACATTATTTTTGTTATTCAAAAGGTTTACTGCTATCCAGATAAAATACAGAACAGTGGCCATAGCAGTGTGTACAGCAGGTAGGGCATTTGCCTTGAATGCAGTTGACCTGCATTCACTCCTTGGCATCCCATATGGTCCCCCAAATACCGCCAGGAGTAATTCCTGAACACAGTGGCAGGTGTAACCCTGAACACTACTGGGTGTGTCCCCAAAACAAAACAAAAAAAAAACATTAAAAAAGAAACTACAAAACATTGAATGCCAAAATTGTCTATACTTTATCTTAGCCAATACGCTGAGAAGCAATAAATATCAAAATTCTTTAACACAATTTTGTTTTGTAAAATGTACAATAGACAACATTGAAAAAAATTTTGATATAGGAAGAATTTAAGTCTAGAATAATAAATAATAGATTTGTAATTTACCTAGTAATATAACTATATCATGGGAAAGATTAAATATTTATAATGTTCAGTGATCTTATCAAATTATTTAAGAAAGCATAGTTCATAGAGGATATTGCCAATTTAACTTAAAAGTCTGATTTTGAAAAGAGTCAATGTATAGTGATATTTGGCCTTTACTATTTACCATGTATCAGAGCCAAAATTTTTCTGTGACTTTCGGTTCATTTGCTTTCTAGGAAAATGGGTACTAACTAAGGACTACATAATTCATAGTGCCAAACGTGGCAGATGGCTTGATGAAACAACTTATGAATGGGGATATAAAATTGAAAAAGATTCCCATTATTCACCTCAAATGCAGTCTGCACCTAAAAGATGGCGGGAAGAACTGAAACGCACTGGTGCTCCAGGAGCCTTCCACAGATGGAAAGTTGTCCTTCTTGTTAGAGCTGATAAAAGAAGTGATTCTCTTATAAGGTAATAGACCTCATTAAAGCTTAAGCAATAAATGGAGAAACAATTTTAGTTTGCTTTTTTGTCATTGCTAATTTAGCCTAAAGGGGGCCATGATTATTTACTTGTTCATTTATTTAAGCCATTGTACACATTTACATGTATGAATCTTATGTCTTATGGAACAACATCTGTTTTACAGTATTGCATGAGACTTTTGTTTTTTACTTTTTGGGACACAGCCAATGATGCTCATTGTTATTTTTGGCTCTGCAACTCAGGAATCACTCCTGGCTAGCTCAGAGGCCATATGATATGCCAGGAATTGAACCTGGGTCAGTTGGATGCAAGGCAAGCACCTTACTCTGACCCTGCATGAGCCTTACTTTTCATCTCTATTTTACTTTTAAAGCTATTTCTTGTGTCACTTCCAGGGAAAAAAAAGAGGGGGGGGATTTAAGCCCTTTATTAGTCAGGGAATACTGGGACGGACCATCATGGTAGTGCGATTGCAGTGAAACCTCCAACGTAGCATTTGGATACTAGGAAGGACCTTGTAGTGCCAGGAATAGAATAGGGTTTGCTTTAAGCAAGACATATGCTTTAATTCCAATGTTATCTCTCTGGCCCTTGAGTTTACCCTTTTTTTAAAAACAGTATAGTCAGTGTCAGTGTCTCCCTTTAGTTTTTTCTAGCTGTAGGTCATAGTTTTGTTGTCCTTAGTATGGACCTTGGGTCTTGGGATGTTTCACTGTGAGAGTATTTTTAAAAATTTTCTGGATCCTGCCATTCACACCCTGGTTAAAACCTACTTTCTGCCACTGAACTACATTTTCAGAATGAAGGGTTTTTAATTAGAGTTCTTTTTTTGAGTTTCAGTTTTTAGTTGTACCTGCATTACAGGACTCTCTTCATAGTCTTCCTTTCTTGCTTGTTACTTATTTTCAGTATTTGCTCTTTGCTTGGTATTGGTAAAACATGCTAGACCTCTGCATTACAAAGATGGCTTTTGCATCTGCCTCTCATCAGGAAACTGAGAAAGACTGAAACACAAAAATTTTATGTAGTCATAGAATTTCTTGTTCTTTTCCCATTAACAAGATGGATTTCATTTAAATTCTTCCCACAGAAGCAATATATATATATATTTTTTTTTTGCCTGTTGGCTTGGAAAGTGGTAGGTGTTCTTAGCTTTTCTGAATAATTTAAGGTTCAGGAAAGGACCTGGTTTAATGTCTGTTGGTAGCAGATCCATGCATGCCTTACTGGTGCTATCAGCAGAAGCTGATTTTGTTCTTTTCCCCTATTTATTTTGCCTGAATAGTTAGTAGGATCTTATAGCAAAGAGGTAGCAAGTGAAAATGAGCTTCTCTTGTTTTAGGGACATGGAGTTTCTCTAAAATGTCATCTTTACCAATATTTGTTCCTTCAATTAAAAAAAAAATCTCTCCTCTATTATAGTCTCTCATGTACTCTGGCAAAGATAAAATACTTTGAGGTTCTCAATTATTATCATTCTTATCAATTTTTTGGTTGAATTACTTGGTTAACAGTTTGGTGGATTTGTGAAAAGTTATGATTTTTATAAATTATTTGGTTTTTATTTTAGGTGGTAATGTGACATAATGTAAACAAAAGCTTAATTTTATTTTTAGAGAAAATAGAAGAACCAAATAAGTATCTTTTGTGTGTTCCACAATGATAGAGTTGTTTTATCTTTTGGAGAACTACTTTCTTAGGTTTCTTCTATTGTTCTGTTTTGTTTTTGAGATCACTTTTCCTTGGGGCATAAGCTCCATATTCTGGATTAATAAAAGCCTTTCTTATTTCATAGGAATATAAGCATGTTCTCTTTTGTTTGTTTTGGGGCCACATCCAGTGGTGGTCAGTGTTTGGCTCTGCACTCAGGCAATCACTCCTGGCTGGTCTGGAGACCATATGGGATGTCAGGAATCAAAACTGGATGGGCCATATGCAAGGCAGGTGCTTACCCACTGTACTATATCCCCAAACTTGATTTCTTTTTTTTTTTTTTTGGTTTTTGGGTCACACCCGGCAGTGCTCAGGGGTTACTCCTGGCTCCATGCTCAGAAATTGCTCCTGGCAGGCACGGGGGACCATATGGGGCACCGGGATTCGAACCGATGATCTTTTGCATGAAAGGCAAATGCCTTACCTCCATGCTATCTCCCGGGCCCCTAAACTTGATTTCTTAAACATCTTCTCTGGCCAACTTAAAATTCTAGAATTGATTGCAATATTTACTCTACATTTTACTCAGATAGCCCAAAGGAATTCTGACCTTGCTGAAAGTTCTAGGAAGTAATTGAGTCATAAAATTTGATTGACTATATTCATTTTTTAATACTTTGATTACTGTTTATATTTTTACTTAGAGTTTTGGAGGCTGGAAAAGCAAATGTTATTTTACCAAAAGGTTCACCAAGTGGAATAACACATGTGATTGCCAGTAATGCAAGGATCAAAATTGAACAAGAAAAGGATAACTTTAAGGCTCCATTTTTTCCAATTCAGTATCTAGGGGATTTTCTTTTAGAGGTAAGTATAAGTAATAGTAGAAAATATCAGCATGGAGGAATAGATGTTAAAATTAAATTGCTTTGATTTTTGATAGCATAATTTTTTTTTTTTTTTTTTGGTTTTTGGGTCACACCCGGCAGTGCTCAGGGGTTACTCCTGGCTCCATGCTCAGAAATTGCTCCTGGCAGGCACGGGAGACGATATGGGGCACCAGGATTCGAACCGATGACCTTTTGCATGAAAGGCAAACGCCTTACCTCCAGATAGCATAATATTTTGAAGTAATTAAGATAATTGCTCTCAGTTCTTTCTTTTTTTTTTTTTAATTAATTTATTTTTGGAAGAGGAGGTCATACTTGTTGGTGCTCATGGCTTTTTAACCTGGCTTTGTGTTCAGGGATCACTCCTGGTTGGGCCACCGTCTTGGGTGCCAGGGATCAAAGTCAAATTGTTTGTCTGCAGATGCCCGGACTATTCTGTCAAGCTAGTCCCACTCTTACTCGTTTTTTTTTT
>PVKC010031092.1:0-14626 GCA_004027635.1 Crocidura indochinensis
TGACCTTTTGCATGAAAGGCAAACGCCTTACCTCCATGCAATCTCCCGGGCCCCCCATTTTCTTTATAAAATGGTCAGACTTACAACATACAAATTTACAAAATATAGTTATTTATATATATTACAGAAACTTAAATACTGTTAATATATTTATTGAATTACTTGTATTTAATAAAGCATATAGTTGCTTGAATTTTAGGAAGAATATAAAGATAAAAAGAAGAAAAATGGCTTTTATTTCTCAAATTATAATATCAACTAATATTTTTGTGTATGTCTTCTCAGTAGTTTTGATTTATTATGCATATTTTATACATAGTTCCATGACCCTACTGGATACTAGAGAATAGAGAAAAAATTCAACAGCCAGAGCATAATGGTTTGCATGAATGCAGAGGCTCAGGTTCAATTCTTGACACTATCTGGTCCCTCAAGTACTACCAGGGGAATCAAGGAACATAAAACAGTGAGTAGCTGCTGAGTATTTCTGGGGGGAGGAAAAACACACACATAAAAACCCACCAGATTTCCGACCTTGATACATGATATAAGCTCTTTCATTCACTGAGAAATCTTTGTAGTTGGTGATTAATTTGATTTTATAAAACAAAGGTCAAAGTTTAGACCCATTTGAGATAAACACTTGCGGTGGCATCTAATCATATATTACAAAGGTATATATAGAGAAAATGCATGCAATCTTTCTCTCTAAAAGTCTATAAAGTATTTCCCTTGGGAAACACATAATGAATAAAAATTAAAACAAATTTTTATGGAAATAAGAATCAAAAGAATATCCTGCCCTTATAATGTTCTCAAATTTCCATTAGAACCAAACATAATCTTGTTCCACCAGTAAACTCTATCAAGCCTGTCACACACCAGACTATTATTAATGAGAATAATGCTCTTATCAAACCTGAGCTAGGTTAAATCAAGGTGCAAACCCTAGCTTCTACCCCTCATTTGCTTCTTGACTTTATTTTTCAGATCCAATTTACCATTTGCCTTTCAATTTTTCATTTCCATTAAAATCATTAACCCATGTTAGAAAAATACCACAATGATCAATTATTTAATAAAAGTTATATTTCACTCTTTGTTCCTTACAAAAACAATTAGTGACCATAATAATAGTAAACCATAACTAGAACCTCAGCAAAACATGTCATATCAAGTAGTAATAATCAGATGAAAATTAGTAAGACTAATAAGTCTAATTAGTATGACTAATAAGACAAATATTATATATATGTATGTATGTTATATGTATCAGATAAACTTAAGAGTCTATTATATTTTGTGTGTGAGCACGTAGCACGATAGATCCTTTTTGGAAGTGACAAAAATGTAGAAGATTTGGAGATGCAATTAACCATAATTATCATTTTTGTATATATTAAAGCTTAAGTGTTTATAGTTAATAACAGTGAATAGGGGGGCTGGGCGGTGGCGCTGGAGGTAAGGTGGCTGCGCTAACCTAGGACGGACCTCGGTTCGATCCCCTGGTTCCCCGTGCCTGCCAGGAGCGACTTCTGAGTGAATAGCCAGGAGTAACCCCTGAACGTCACAGGGTGTGGCCCAAAAACCAAAAAAAAATAAAATAAAATAAAATAAATAAATAAATAACAGTGAATAGTACATGAAGTTGGATACTTCATTAGAACACAAGATAAAAATCTAAGAGTAGTGGGCACTAGCAATTGAACAGCAATAGGGCATTTGCTTTGCATGCTGCCAATTTGGGACTGTCCCAGGTTCAATCCCCAGGATACCATATGGTCCCCTGAGTCTACTAGGAGTGATTTCTGAGCACAGAGCCTAGGAGTAATGCCTGAGCACCACTGGGTGAGGCCCCAAAATAAAAACTAAACCAAACAAATAAAAAAACCTACGATGCTATTTTCCATATCATAGAACGAATCCTGATAACTTAAAGAATAGAGGTATAGATGAAACAGGTTAAACCTATTGCTGAAAATATGAGTTGACATGTCAAAAAATTGAGTAGTAACTAGAAAATAGTCTATAAAAAATTAGTCAGTGAGAATATAGAGGAGCAAATATTATTAGTGTGATGAAACCTAAATAAAATAGTATTTTATGAAGATCATCTGTGTCAAATATCACTAAATGTCAAATAAATTAAACACTGACAATCATTGGATTTATAAACATGAAAATGACATATACTTGAGAGCCTTGTACTGCAATAAATTAAATCAAATGTGCAAAGGAATTTGAAATAAAATATATGCATGTTATTTCTAACAGGTTTGTTATAAAGAAGATAATAGAATAGGTCTTTAACATAGGAAATAAAATTAGGAGATGTTCTGTTCTGCTTGTTTGAAAAATAAAATATTTAACTTTGGTGCAGAAAGAGAGAAATTAAAGATCTGAAAAGGCTAACAAACAAAAATAACAGACAAAAGTAAATTAATATTCTGAAGAAATACACGTTTGCACCTACCAGGTAGACAAATTAAATTTTCAAATTGTTTTTTACCAAATATCGGTTCTAATAAACTTACAAACTCTCACACACTGCTGGAAAGACTGTATTTGGTAGCAACTAGCTAGATAAAATATTTGCTCAATATTGAGTATTTATTTTCCGTGACTTAGTGATATATAACAACTTCAATGTTTCAAATTTTACTGTGCACACGAATTATAAGGAGTCTGAAAATGCAGATTCTGATATTCTAGGAGATCTGAGAATCTGCATTTGTAATCAGTTCCCAGGTGTTGATACCACTTGACTGTGGTTGTACATTGTATAAAATGTTTCCTGATACGACTGCACTCATCCGCCTCAAAACAGGCAATGCTATTCACAGAAAGCAGTGGAACAAACTAACAACCTGCTAATCCATTCACAGGAAAATAGATAACACATTTTAATAGATACAAGAGAAAATATTGTACTCATTGTACCTGTAAAATACACATCAATAAATATTACAGTGTTATTCTATAATATAAATTTCATCTTTGAATATAAAAATAAAAAATTTTCAGTGAATGAAACCTAGATATGTATGAAATTCTTGTCTTTGATGAGGAAGAAAGGAATGAAATAGAGAACTTTATCTTAGCTATGTAACATAATGGTTTAAGTATGAAAACATACTAGTAGAATATGATTTGTATTATTTTATTTTTAACTTATTTTTTATTTTAATTAAATCACCACGAGATAAAGAATTAAAAAGCTGTTTATAGTTAAATTGCAGTCAATGTTTCAACACCTGTTCCTCACCAGTGTTCATTTTCTACCACCAGTAGAAAAGAATGGAATATCCTGAAGCAGATCTCCAGGATATTCCATTCTATACTTCTGATCTGAGAGTCTCTTTTTAACTTCTTCATATATGGGTTATTCTTAGCAATGTTTGGGTCAACATTTTGTGATCAAACTGGTAATACATGGAAACCACTGGCACCATACATATCTAGGAGTTTTCAGAGGACACTGTAGTGCCAGGAATCCATCCAAAAGACTTTCGCCTAAAAGGCATATGCTCTACTACTTTGAACAATAAGCCCAGCCTGATTTTCTTTATAATGTATAGAGTTTTTCAGTGTTTAACTTTTCTTAAATTATTTTCAAGAGGCAAAATTTGTTTACAAGAGTCTAAATGTCTATGTTTTAGAGTTTTAATGTTACCTCACCAAATAACAACTTATAGTGCCAAATAACCACTACAGTCCAAAAAGTCTCTTTAAAATGTATATAAATAACTGAGAAAAAAATCTTTGAAGAAAGTTCTATTTGTGGAGCAATTGATACATAATTATGCATTGGTTACTTTTAAACTTTTATTTCAAGATGATCCTTCATGTCCATACATAGTTGTGTGTGGACAAAAAATGAAGCAGAAGAATATACATCAAACTCCATGTTCAGAAATTGAGAAGTAGTATAAAGCTTCTTAATTCACTGCATAGTCCGTTTTTTGTTTTGATTTTTAGCTTTTGTTTTATTTTTTAATTAAATAATTTTTATTTTCACCAAAGTGGATTACAAATCTTTCACAGTAATATTTTAGGTACATAGGGACATTGAATCAGGGGTCTCTTTTATTATTTCATTTTAAGCAGCAATTCTACAATACTTTAACATAAACATTTTTGAATATCTAACATAATCTAAATTTTTTTTTACATATGGAACGCTTCACGAATTTGCGTGTCATCCTTGCGCAGGGCCCATGCTAATCTTCTCTGTATCGTTCCAATTTTAGTATATGTGCTGCCGAAGCGAGCACACATAATCTAAATTTAACATCAAATAAACTCCAAAATGGTAAAGCCAATTAATAATTTCGTAAGAATGAAACTTATGTAGACTTAGTAAGTTTAAAATAATGACGATGATAACTATGATGGTCCACTCACTGCCTAATATTCAGGACAATTTAAAAATCTTCATATATTCTCCAATCATAACCTCATGTTGTATAATCATAATGCATTGAAGTTTTATCTCCAATACGTCCTCAGCTATTACGTTGACATTACAACTTTACTTTCTACTGTACTTTCCTGTTTCCCTTTCTCACTACTGGGTTTCAATCTGCCTCACAGACCAGTCACACTTCTTTCTCCTGATTAAGTCACCAAAATGCAAAATGAAGTTTTATTCTCCAAAATTCGGCCCACTCAAATCATAACACCTAATGGAAATTCCATTGTAAAAACACTGCCTTTGAAAAGAATGGCGTAGATAGCAGCCTAAAAGTTAACCTAAGTGCTGTTCTCTATTAAAAAATAACTAAACACTACCAAATGTCCAGGTCAGATTGAACATTATGAAGGCAATAATCTACACTGATCTAATACTCATATCCACTCATGTGGATCAAAAGCAAAATCTGGTGTTCAAAATGACATAAATGTAAAACAGGTTCACTGACTTAAAATATATAGTTTTCTGCCATGTTCCAGGGGGCATGCTCGGCTTAAGAAAACAAAACCTAACCAAGGTTAGCTCCATGTGGTATCTTTTAAGTAGGCATATGCCATGTCCTGGGGCACATAACAGTTAAGGGAAACTGTTCAGAAAATTTAAGTATGTATCTGTGTACAGGAGAGAAATATCAATTAATATTTTCTTTATGTATGCTGATAAAGTAAAATCTATAACTTGGCCCTGGTGTTTTGAAGAATTTCTGGTTTCAAACAATGAGCTCTACTATTTCTTTAGGTCTCTCTTGGCAGTCTCTTCCACTCAAATGGCTATTTTACAAACCTTGCCATTGTCCAATTTAGATGTCCCAAATAGAATTAAACACCAGTGGGGATTAAAACCTGCTACAAGGGTAGTTAAAGCAGGCATTCAGTCTGGGTGTCAGCCTTTATTATTGTCAGATAGGCCAGGTCCCTTGAAGTAGAGATTATCTAAAAGCGGTTAATAATAGAAAACTGGAAGGAGAGGAAACAAAAGAGTCTTACTAGCAAGAATATAAAATACTGAAAATGAAACAATGGGTAGACACTCTGTGGCTACATGTGTTTCTTTTTTTGATTATAAAAGGAGCTTCATGTGTGCTTTATTTTTATATGAATGCATCAGCCATAAATTCTTTTATATTCTTTTATTTTAAGACACTAAGAGCTGTTAGCAAGTCCAGGCAATCTTGCTAGAACAGTTGGCAGAGCTCTCACTAATGAGTCAGGATCACTAACATCTTTTGAACATAGACAATTTTGCTTTAATAAACTTTTAAGAAAAAGATCTCAAGTACATACCATTACAAAGCATAAGATATGATGTGGTGATTAAGAGCAAGAATAAAGGGACACAAGGCTCAAGCTTATTTTTTATTTCTCCAGTTTCCTATAATTGCCCCAATCTAAATCCAAAATGAAAAGAAAAAGAACTATAGATATATAAGCTTTCTTGGATCTCTTAGGTAGACATCTAAGGAATGCAAAGCACATTTTGTTCTCAAATATCAATTTATGGTCTTTGTGCCTCTGCTCTGGGCTCTCTTTGGCCTACACTTTCACATAGGTAGGCTCCCATGAAAAATCTGTAATAATTTCTTTGATTCTGCTGGAGTCTCTGTCTGCATACATCAGCCATAAATGCTCATTAAAAATTTTCTACTAAAAATTTTTCTACTTTTGAAATTCCATAAGAGTGTAAGCCAGTGACAAATCAATACAAAATTAATTCATAATGGAGGGTCTTTTTCACAGCTCACTCTCATATGCAATTTTATCAATATCTCCAATGATTTGTTAACAACTACCAGGACTCCATGCTCAATCTTAGAGATAAACAAAGAAAAAAAGAATAGTTTACTAAAAAATGCAGTGTGCTAAGTACAAAAAGTTATTATCTAAGTGTCTGCATGCAGCAGAATGGCTTAAAAAAACATGATTGACTAGGGGAAATTTTCTAGAGTAACTGTCCCTAACTCTGAATTCCAATGGATGAATAAGTATTTGTCATAAAGTCAGAAAAGAAAAGTTCTTTCAATAAGAAGCAATAATACAAACTCTATTTTTCTTTGTGAAAGTCCATGAATTTAAGGTGGGAATCAATGAAAATAACTGATAACCTCAGACTCTCAGTGAAGTTGGTGGTTAGAGAATAAAATATGGCACAAAATAAGTAAATACAATCAAAATTGAAACTTATTCTTTTGCTGGCTGCTATGCTATACTTGGCCTGCCTTGTGTTAGTTTTGTGGTTGGTTATTTTCTTTTTAAATAAAGTTTTACTGGAACATGAACACACAGATGTATACTATCTTTACTATTTTCAAGTAGTAACTAGAGAAACTCTATCACCCACAAAACCTAAAATATTTATTTGACCTTTAAAAGATACTCTGCCCAATACCAAATTGTTCAATACCAAATAAATAATGGAATTTCAGTGAAATATTTTAAGCAGATGCTGTTGAGAACAGATTAGGATTTTAGCCTTATTGTTAGCAGACAAAGGCTAATCAAGGCTGACAGCATAGAGGCAGGGTATCTAAGGAAGCAGAAAAAAAATCGTGAGTATTTAAGCTATGGAAGTGACTATGCCAATGAAGATGGAGAGTTGGATTTAAAATCATTCCTTTTACTGTTATTCATATGCCAAGTGGAACCCTACAAAATGTCAGGTGTGGAAAATAAAGTACAAGATCAAAATCTTTCTTCCATTTGGGATAAGATTGGGGAAAGAGAATAGAAGAAAAGAGAAATTTAGGTTAGCAAATACTGAAATAAAGTAGAGGGTGAAGAAACAAAGATCAACTTCTCCCTTAAGTAAAACCAAAATCATTTTTATCTGTTTTAAAACAACACATTCCTGCTTCTGTTATGAAGAACTTGCACCTGTTCCCTGAAAAAATCTGTGGAAGAGAGAAGAAAAACAATAAAATTATAAAAGCAATTGTCAACGACACCATTTTACTATGCATATGTAATATGTGCCTCTTGTTCTTATGAATATAAGTGTGTTATAATTTTTTGTCAAAATAAATTCTTTCCTTGTGCTGTAACATCCCTAAAGGATAGAGAGGTAAGATGCTCTTAAATTTTATCTTTTACAAACAGCTCTAATTGAATAATCTCCCCTTTGTTTTTGTTTTAGTCATATGCCGTAGGAGTCATACATTAGGCTGCAATGATTCTGGGAGTGGAATTGAAGTAGTACACCCATAGGTATACTAGCCAGGATGTTTATGGAAGAGAACGTGGCAACATGGGAGACAATACCAGAAATCAAGCTTACAGAGATAGTATGGTAATAATATCTAGATAGAGAGATGAGGGCTGGAAAGACCAGTCTATGATAGGAAGCTTGCCACAAAGAGTGAGGGAGTACTGTTAGGGCAGAGGAGGAATCACTGTTACACTAATAACTGGAAATGATCACTCTGGATAAAAACTGGGTGCTGAATGGAGATAAAGTAATAGACATGATGCTATGATGCCCCTTGGTAACAATATTGCAAGTGATAGTGTCTAGAAGGGAGAAAGAGAGAGAGAGAGAGAGAGAGAGAGAGAGAGAGAGAGAAGAGAGTGAGAGATAATGTCTGCCACAGAGGAAGGCAGAGGAAAGGACAGCAGAGAAGGTGGGAGGGAAATTGGAAATATTTGTGATATTTGTGTTGTTGATGGGAAAGGAATAAAACATAATCATAAGCAACTTTGTAACTGTGGGGGAAAAACTGTGTTTTGAACCCTGTAAACCACAGTGTTTAAATCAAGTAGTATTACAAATTTTTAAAGAATTCAAACTTATATTCTTAACACATGCAAAGTGTTAATATCACTGAACTGCATCTCTAAGATCCAATAAATTTTATCATGCCTTTAATCTCTTTGAATAATTTCCATGTCTGAGCTTCAAAATCAAAGAAAAAGTATATATATATATATATATATATATATATATATGTGTGTGTGTGTGTGTGTGTGTGTGTGTGTGTGTGTTTGTGTTTGAGTGTCACTCCCATCAATGTGCAGTGATTACTCCTGACTCTATGCTCATAGGTCAGTCCTGGTGGAATTTGGAGTACCATATGGGGTACAGAGTTTGAGTCCAGCTCAGTCATGTGCAAGGCAAGTGCCCACCTGCTATACTATTTCTTACCCCAAGATAATATATATTTTTCTTACTTTACAAGCACATACAAGCATTCTTAATGAGAACAGGAATTCAGACAGATTATTCCAGAAAAGAGGGATCCTATTAACAAAAAGAACATTATTAAAATCTAAAAGCAAACAAAGCTGAGCTTCTTTTGAGAGAACTATACTGGGAATTTGAAAGGCAAGTATCATCAATTCTATCTTGTTCCTTCTTGGTATCACACTTGTTCTTTATGCTATAGTGAATATTTTCTTCTATTCCAGAACACTCCAACATGATTTTTAATTAGTAGCCCTTCCTTGCATTACTGAATTGACTAATGTTGCTCATTATAGAATGTCATATAAATATATTTTTATATTTTATAATATAAATTTATAAATATATTTTTATATTTTATCTATTAATCTTAAAGAACTACTTGATACCAATCTTAGAATTTCTAAAAAATTGCAACAGAAAAAAATTGAAAGGATTCCATTGAGAGCATTCCATTAGCCTTCTTCCAAACAGTCCCTTCAATAATATGGTCCTTGGACCCCATACCACACAATTATGTATGCAGATCTCAGACTTAACTCTTGGCCATTCTTGGTGGACCATATATAATGCCAGAGTTTGAACCAGAGTGTGCTGTGTGTAAGCACTGTGTGCACTTCTGCCCTCTCTCTGTGGATCCTTGACAAAAATTTGATACTAATTTTGATAGGCAAAAAAAAGAAAAATAAGAGTGGGTTATCTAAAACAATGAAATGTGCTTGTAATTAGAATAGCAGAAGAAAAATAACCTAGAATTGGACAGAATTAATAGTAGCTAAAAAAAACTATTCTAAAATTAGGAACAAATATATGTACATCATAGAATATCAAAAATATTGTTAATGAGCCAGTAAAACTAGATTAAACACAACGAAGATAAAAATATTTTAATAACTCCAATACAAGATAGCCTAAATTTGCTGGAGGATTTTTATGGTCGATGTTCAGAAAAATGCTCCTAGTATAGGTGATGGCTAAGTGAAGACAAGTAAGAGACTGGAAATTAAAACTCCTGACAATCACATTATCTAGTTAAAAGACATAACGGGTGTAATGAGCTTGATATTTTAAGGAATGAAAAACACAGGTGAAGCAGGAAAGGAGATAAGTCTTATCAGATAACACCAGACTATAGAAAAGGTCAGATTTTATTTTATTTTCCTTTCAGATAATTTAGATTTATTACTAGAGGTAGGAGAAACTGCCAAGAGATTTGAAGAAATAGCAGTATAAATGACATTGCTTTTTAAAAAGATAATTTCACTGAAGGAAGTGTAATTAATTGAATAAGAATAGCAAAAGAATACCAGTTAGGAAGAAACAATGGTATTTATGGCTTTGAATTTAGAGGCAGTTAAAAAATATCTATTTTGATTTGAGAATTTATAGTATAGGCTGACATATTAAAATGTATGGAAAGTAAAAACTAAAGCATAATTTATAGATTTGTATTTGACCAGTAGTTTTATATTGGTATAGAATGAGATGTGAATGACAAACTGAAGCATATTATAGGGAACAAAAAGACATTGCTTTCGCATCAAATATGAGATGTTTCTCACTCTTCCAAATAAAGATTGAATGAAAAGATTGTATTACATGTCTGGGATGTCAGACTGACAGCAGGACTGGAAACAATAACAGGCATAATTCATATGTGGATGACGTTATTGAACAAATGTAATAATCTAAGTAGAGTTAGTGAATAAATTAAGAAACTCAGTTTTAAATCTTAAAGATCTCCAACCATTAAGATTCATAATCGTTCCAAAGGACACTAAAAAGCAGTATGAAAAGTTATAAAAAGTTAGATAATAATTGTATTCACTGAATCTCAGAAACATATGTACCAAGAAATATGATTTTGAGCCTAAAATTTAAGTCTACTATTATACACTGTCTTGACAGCTAGTGAAAACGGGGGCTTTTTCATGGTTTTCATGCAAGTTTGCCTCTATAATCTATGCATTAGGTGCCAGATAGCGCACTTTATTAGGAGAACCAAGGCCAGTTCTTGATTATTTCTGAGTAGTAAATTAGTTCCCTGTCAGTTCATCAATTATATACACATGTCGATCACAATCTTCTATTTGAAACTATATACCATGACTCCCCTGCCTCATCCTGTCACTTTGATCCTGAGTAGAGGGCTCAAATGATAATAAACAGAGGTCAAAATCATCCTCCCTGAGCGTGTGATATTTGTGAATAATAAATCATTGTTCATATCATCTGTCTGGTGTTAGACATTGTGTGTTCAGCCATTCCCATAACCCTAGGTTATGAATGTTTTCCTATCAAAGCAATTGCTTGGAGGGAGATTAAAATACATAAACATTTGATTTGGCAACATACTTATTATTGGAATCAAGACTAAATATGTTAATAAGGAAAAAAGGGAGAGTAATTAGGGATAGTATATATAAAATTCTCTATCTTGATGTTCCACTATGCTTGGTTTATTTAGAGATAATCCATTGTTATAAAAGAAAGGAGAATAATTGCATATATAATGAAGGAGCATTAAGACAAATGTTAAATAAAATTGAGGACCAATAATTTCAAGAAAGAAGTGCTGGGAAAGGAAAGAGGTTAAAGTATTTTAGAATGCATAATTTATCTTAGAGTGGAGCAGATTTCGTTTCTAACAAAGAAGGGAAGAGTACAGATATATGCGAACTAAATACACGTGTGTTTCAGTTAGTTTTTCAGTGACAAGTCTCCTTTGACTGGGGATCTGACTTCTTTCAAATTTGCTCACTGGTAGATAGAGTGAGTTTAACCAAAATATGATTTTTTTGCGGGAACGTTTGAGAATGTTTTCATAACTCATGGATAATTATTATCATAAAAAATAAATTCTATTTATTTGTAATTAAAAGTAGAGTAGGGATTTTTTTATTAAAAGAGGTGTGAAAGTCTTGGAAAATTTTCAATGAATTTGCCAAAGAATCATATCATTTTCTTCTAAAAGTGTTTTTTTTTTTTTTTGACTGAGTGGGATCATGCCCAATAATGCATATAACTCCTAGCAAGTTGTTGTAAGGATTACTCACAGAGTAATGCTCAGGAAATCATTGATTGTACCTGCCCAGGATTCAACATTGGCCACCTGCATGCAGAATATGTGCACTAATCTTCTCAGATATGTTTCTAGTCCTTAGATATGTTATTATGGTTTCTACATTGATTTTCACAATTAAGAAATTTACTTAGGTAGTGAAATAAAATGTGCCGAGTTTTACTAAATAGCTAGATTTCAATATTCTCAAAATATAAAATGTAGAGTTAGTCTTTCTTAACAGTGCTTAGAATTTGAATTATTAAAGAAAGGTACATAATTTAATAATGTAAAAATGCTACTTCTGGTTAACAGATTGATATAGATGCTGTAATTTTTGTTAATTAAATCACAGTAAAGTAAAAGCAATAGGTGGTGGGAGGTACAGACAGTCATTAAGTCAATGTGTTAATGGTCAAGAAATATTCATGTGATCTACAAAGCAGATGAAACATTTCTGAGAAATAAGAATGAATGTTTTGGTAATTTCTAGAAACCATATTGTCAACCTTTAATTATTATATTTTAATCAATTTAAAACATACTCTAGAAGTTTCAATTAATTCATATTAAATTATCATAACATGAAACAATATATGAAATCCATTTACAAAATCATCATTAGATAATAAATTACTGTAAATTTTTTATTACTCTTCTTATATTTTAATATAGCCAGTAGTGTTGCCAAATATCAAAATAATAGAAATAGTATTACATAGTCTATTAATGCACCAATATTATTAGGGTTTTGTTGAGAAAGAGTAATAATTACGTTTTAAGTTTGTGTTCTTTGACTTATGGACTCTGTGATTGGAGCATTATTCCAAACTCATGACATATCTTGTCAGCGTAAGTATAAAAATTTCCAGAAACTCAATGCCCTCATGGATCTTGTCTCTCATACATTTCTATTATTTTTGATAAATGGCCAGAGTACACAGTCATCAATTTAAAATAATACTGAATAATGCTGTATTGTGACTTGGAAAGAGATTCCCTTTCTGGATTAGATAAATAGTTCTGGAAGTTAAGACACCTAATTTTCTTGCATGCAGTCGACCCCTGTTCCTTCTCTAACCCCAGATGGTTCTACAAGTATGACCAAAAATAAGTCCTGAAAATTACTAGGTGTGATTCAACATTCTCCACAAAAAAGAGACTCCTAGTCTACTAGAGTTTAGATGTTTACCAAGAACTAATGTGACTCCATGTTTTTTTTAAACTAAAAAAATTGCAATTTATTAAAACTACTAAAATGTGGGCCAGAGAGAAAGCATGAAGGTAGGGCATTTGCCTTGCATGCAGAAGGCTGGTGGATCGAATCCGGCATTCCATATGGTCCCCTGAGCCTGCCGGGGACAATTTCTGAGTGTAGAGCCAAGAGTAACCCCTGAGCACTGCCCTGTGTGACCCAAAAAGAAAAACATAAACAACAACAAGAACAAAACTACTAAAAGTTATATCAAAATGCCAATAGTGTTTAAGTTGGATGGTGATGATAGAGATAATTTCCATATTTTCCATTATTATATTCATTTTTGTAAGTTATTTTATAATTATTTTTAAAGGTTGTTTTGAAGAAAGTTGTCTTTCACCTTGATTTACTTTGATATTTTATTCACTTTGAACTGTCAAATTTTATTAAAACCTAAATGTCTAAGGTGCTACATTGTAAATCTCTGAATCTTTTTTATATCTTTATTTAAACACCATAATTATAAACATGACTATAGTTGGGCTTTATAATTATTTTATCTCTAAATTATCATCTATTTTTTATTTTGTTCATAAAAATCAATTCTACCATCATAAGTACAAGACCTGTATTACACTACCTCTTTATGTGCTTTTCCCCAAATGCAAGATACTCTCTTGCATCACCTGGTGGTTTGAATTCATTTTTACTTCATTTCTTAAAAATCTTTTTTCTTTATATATACATGAACACATATATCTTTATTTCTATTCTTATCTTTTTTGGGTGTGTGACCTGTTTTTGTTTTCTTCTCTCTACACCCTCAAATGCACCAGCAATATAATATAGCACCTTTTCTCCCTGCAAAGGCACACTAAAACAAAGGGGAAATCTATAAAAAACGAGCTCTTATTTACTAGGGATAAGAACTCATACTTGTTTACAATACAGGGGTATCTCCTACCTTGAAAATATGTCACATAGACCCAACTTAGACCGCAGGTGATTAGACACCAACTGTCCAGGCTTGAATTCAGGATCACAGACATAGAAACGACATACTTCACAACAGCCACCGGAAACAAATCCCAACCGGGACATCCTTAGTGCTCAGACACCAACAAGTGCCAGCCCTATTATGAAATACCCTGACAACTAGGGAAATGGGAACAACTTGACCTAAGAGCAAGTTATCCTACTTCACCAGCTAAAGATAAGACAAAATTAGAAGACTTGTCACCCCATGGTCTATCCATACGCCAAGATCGTGATTTACAGATGACTGGCTGAGAGAACCATGACCAGACTGTATGTATACTGGGACCAATAAAAAAGCCCTAGTCTAGGGCATGAGCTATGACCTACATAACAATGATGATCCCCTAGTTCCAGAGGTCTGTCTGAGACTACTGCAACGGAAGGGGATTTCTGGAAACATAACAAAAGACGCTATCCCAGGCCCCTCCCTAGGATCAGCGCAAAGACCAGGAATGCCAACCATAGACGACAGATTAAAACGACACCAAGGGAACAGCACTTCTAGAATCACAAAGAAAAACATAATCAGAAGTTCAACTCCTTGACTCGTGCAGATACCGAGACCTCTAGAAACAGAGGTCTGATCTTATCACCCAGGATGGAGCAGAAATCTTTCATACATCACAAAAGCACCAAGGGGAGAGTAAATGAACCTGAAAGGAGTCTATAGTCAATCCCGTGA